>JAJPUD010000228.1:661162-753899 GCA_023553655.1 Myrmecobius fasciatus | reverse complement strand
GAGAGAGAGAGAGAGAGAGAGAGAGAGAGAGAGAGAGAGAGAGAGAAAGACAGACACTGAGATTCCTCTAGCAGCTTGATGAAGCCTATGGACTGCTTCTTAAAATAAGTATAGCCAGATAAAATTTGATACTTAGGATTAGAAAGAAACCAGTTCTATTGAAATAATTATCAGAATAAAAAGTTCACAGAGCACATGTCAGTATCCCTGGTTTATAAGGTTCTTGCCTTCTATGACACCATAGTCCCTCATCCTCCATCATCACTTTTTGGTTGTTTGTTTGGAAGGGGAGGGAGGAGTGTCAGACCTATGATTTAATGATTCAGAAAACTATACATGAATAAGCTCCCTCTATAGCAATGAAGAACTATATCTATTCTGCATCTTAGCATGGAGAGGTTAAATGCCTTTTCCAGCATCACACAATCAATATATAGCAGGGAGAAGGCTTGAACTCAGATCTTCTTGGCTGCCAAAGTAGTTCTCCATCTACTATCTCACTCTTCTTCTGCCTGAACTGTATACAGCAAGTAGTAAAAATAAACTTGATGGCATCACATGACACCATCAAAGAACACCTTGTGTAGAAAAGCCATAATAGTAACTATTCAATGTCCATCCAAAGCATTTGGGTTTTGTTTTTTAAAAATCTTTTTATTTTTTCAAAATGCCTCCAAAGATAGATTTCAACATCAACCCTTACAAAACCTCAAAAGCATTTGTTAAGCATCTACAGTATATCAGGAATTATGCTAAGTACTTGGGATACTAAAGATAAAAGATAGCCCTGTCTCTGAAGGAAGCTCACAATCTAACAGGGCTAACTCTCCATTTTCCATCTGCACCTTTTCTTGGTTTTAGCTTAAAACATGATGTTTTACTAAGGATAACCTTATCCCCTGAAATCTCATCCTCTCATTGGTAATTCAGTTTTACATACTTGGCACCTTCCCAACTCTCCCAGCCTCTTCTCTCCTCTTATTGGAGGGCTGGAGGATGGACATTAAGCTATTCCCAAAACTTTCCTATATTGAAGGCTGGACTTCGGACATCTCAACTAACTCTTCACTTTCCATCTGCAGTTCTGTTTGGTTTGAACTTCATAGAATACAATGGCCCAATTCTGGGTACTCCCTGGCTGTTCCCTCAACCCTCAGCTTTTCAGTTTCCCTTTATATGTTGTCCTCCTTCGGACAGTAAGTTATTGATTGATTAAGATTTAAAATTATAGTCTTATGGATTCAGCCATAAACACTGGAATATTCTTAGAGTTTTATAATTAAGAAAAACTAAGGCATAGGGATATTAAGTGATCTGTCTGAGGTACCACTTATAGAATGCCATCAGAGGCAGAAATTGAGCTACATCCTCTGCCTTCAGAACTCCTGCTCTTTCTACTGGGTCTCATTGCTTTCATCTTTAAGCAAATAGATAGTGCAATAGATGAATCAGTCACAGAAAGACTTCAGACCCAATAGCAGAAGCTATGCCAATTTTTTTTTTCTAGGAATCCCATAAGGTTCAAGGGATGAAGGGAAAAAGGAAGCTAATTCCATTGGATAGCTAGTAGGTTTCTCAGTATTAAAATCATAACTTAAGCCCATTCAAAGTACTTTTATTTATTTGTTTGCTTATTTTGCACAAGGCAGTTGGAGTTAAGTGACTTACTCAGGGTCACAGAGCTAGTAAATTTTAAGTGTGTGAGGCCATATTTGAACTCAGGTAATTCTGACTCCACAGCTGATTCTCTATCCACTGCACCATCTAGCTGCCGCTAAAGGTATTTTCATTCTCTCACAACAGCTTCTGAGATTCTACTGCTTTGTAATATGAAAGACTGGCCAGTTATTTCCAAAATTCAGAGCCTGATCTGGGTTTTTCCAAGAAAATGAAGAAATGGGGCTCAAACAGATTACACACAGAGAAAAATTCTCCTCCAGGAAGTCCCCCTCCAATGCCTTGTCCTAATATGTATATAATTTTGGCTCTTTTAAATCTAGACCACATATATTTTTACATTGTGATAGTTCTTTTCAAACTTCCTTCTGAACAGGGACTATTTTTCACTTTTGCATCTCCAGTGATTAGAATATTGCCTTATATATGGTAGACACTTGATAAATGTATTTGGCACTGAATTGCTACACTCTCTCTCTATGGCTTTTCCAGTCAAAGGATTGTTTGATGAAATCATGTAACATGTCAGCAAGTCCATTTTGATCATTTGTTGATTTACCATAATCCCAGCAAAGGTTTCCTCATGCAAGGTCCTATTAATTACAAAGAGATTCATTGCTTGCAAGTCATTTAAATTCTTGGACCTCAGTTTAAACATCTATAAATTGAGAAGGTTCAGAAAATCCATATGGTTTTCTCCAACTCTAGATACACAATTCCATGACACTGTGATTTTTTATAAGCCTGTTATTATTTTTGGTTTGTTCTTGCGGGGAGGACACAATGATTCGAGAAGACTATCTTCTAAGACAAAGCTTCTTAAATTAAAGTCTACCGATATCTTTAAGGGTCTCTATAGATTTCACTAAATCTACGCATCTGAATAGAAAAAAACTTACATCTTCATCTTTATTACCCTTTGATTTCCTTGTAATCTTAAGTATTTATTCCATAAATTTAAAAACATTATTTTGAGTAGTAATCTTTAGACTTCACCAGACTGCTAAAGTGGTCCATGAAACAGTGTAAGTTAAGAAGCCCTGTTCTAAGGCACAGAAGGATCAAGCTCTGAAATACAAAAAAAAATCTGGGTTCAAACTCTGCTTGTGACACTTAATACCTATGTGACCTTGAAGCACAAAAATCAAACCTACTTGGTCTGTGCTTTCTTCATCCACAAAAAGTCACAGGAAAAGACAGGAAGAGAATGGGTTGGACAAGATTGCTTCCAACTTTCATTATTACAATATATCTATGAGCCTAAAATCAATATAATTACACAAAAAGTCAAGATTCTTTCAAAATAAGGTTACTGTTGTTAATTTTATTATGGGAAAAACACCAACATAAAATCTCCAAAAGTACAGTAATGTAATGTACTAAACACTGAGAAACTAGTAATCATATTTTGAAGGTCAAGGAGTCATGGAAGTATCAAAGTACAAAAAAGTTATACATTTGAAAAAGAAAAGAGTCAGCAAAAAAAAAATCCAAAAGAACTTGGACATTAGCAACTAACAGGCAAAACTAAAACCTGGTGGGATCTGTCTGCCAAAAGACAAATCTCTTCAAGCAAGAACAAATCTATAAAATTGACCTACCAAGAAAACTAAGGGTGAAAGAAGTACAACTATGCATCAATTGCCATTCCAATGCCTGGAGTTAGTGAAGAAAATCTTCAGAGAGGGAACACTAGGAACAATGCTAAACCAGAAAAATAAAAGACATTTTCAGAGAAATTTCAAAATAACTATCAGGTAGAATTTAGCTAAAGCAAAATTCTCAGGGGATGTGTTGAGTTATTAAAAGAATATGACATTGTACGACATTGCAGATTGAGGTCATAATGAGAAAATGGTGAGAAACTCACCATTCTTAACAATTAATATGAAATAAACACTAAACATACAGTGCAGTTGAGAACATTCAAAACACCTTTGTCATTTTTATCCAGAGTAGGAAGAGTATATTTTAATGTGGCCAACCCATCTATTGTGTTCATAGTAGTACAGTAGAAATAATACTTGTTTAGGAATTACAGGAGCAGGTTGTATATTCAAATCTTACTTCATGTGATTATTGTCTATCTAAACTTGTCTGCTTAGACCTCAATTTTCTCATCTATAAAATGACTGAGCTGGACTAAATGTCACCCATGATCCTTTATACTTCTAAACCACAATCTTATGACAGACTTCCAGATGTTAGAAATGAGAATTCAAATAAATCATGAAGTCTCTCAGTTGGAAGGGAATACTACTAGACCTAAAGAATCTACTTTACCCTCTACCTGATGAAGGGTAATATAACCTTTACTTGAAGACTTCAATCCAGTTTGCAGTCATCTTTGTTAATCAGGGAGATGGCAGAAAATAATGGATTAATCATATTTTATTTGATCATTTCTAATGGAAGAATATGGAACTCTGACCTGCTGCCAGATTCCCCTAAAACCAGTTCTCTGGGTTCTATTTTCTCCTTTGATATACCTTCCCATTAGAGTTGAGATACTCATAAGTGCACCTGCCCCACCAACTGAATCTAGACATACAATAAGTTATAGACATTGCTAGTTTAGCTTGTTATTTCTTCCAACTGAGCCCCAGAGCCTAACTGAGCAATGACCAAGAAGTATCCCTAATTTATTTCAGCAAGAGATGATATTGTGATTAACTCTGGTTTTATCTGGGCATTAAACCAGGAACAAGCAAAATTATAAAAGTGTCAGCATTCCAAGGGAATAAGGGACTGCAAGCAAGTACCTGAAATCAAGAAATAGAGCTTGTAGATTGCAGGCTCCTAAGGATCTTAGGCTCTTCTGTTTTAACCTTTAAATCTATTCTGAATCCCAAAGGTGGCCAGAGAAACTGAAGCATCTCCCTATTATTCATTTCTGACCTAATACTAGACATTAAGAAAACTAATTTTAGGGGGGAAAACCCTTGGCTATATACCATCCTCATAGAGATGTCAAAAACTTAGAAGACAGTTTGTATCACAACCACAAAGATTACCTATCACAACCAAGTACAGGCTGTATTCAATGGATATTCATCATGGAACACAAGGAATTGGTAAGCATCCTGAGCACATTGATATGCATCCTGTTCTTGACTTAGCTGGCAATCATGAGACCAGGTTACAGCAGAACAACGATATTCATCTACTTCCCACATTCTCTTATTGTTTTGTCTTTCCTGAATTACCTCTAATTGTGTTACATTTGTCTTAAGCAAGCTGAAATACTAAGGAACATAAAAATACTGGATTGCTATAAGACATCATTTCCATCTGCTTGGTACCACAGGTACATAGAGGTAATTCAACAAGAGTCTTCAATTAGAGCAACATAAAATCTCAGCTTTGTGACAGCATCTTCCCCATTAATCTTGCACTTGACATGACATTTCTCAGAAGATTTCACTGAAATGGCTGTTAAGTATTGTATTTACCTTCACAGTATGCAGAGTCTCCTTGGATAGAAATATAACCACTCTTGCATTCACACGTAGCTTTGGTGTTCCAGTTTTTGCACTCAGAATTTTCACCACACTTGGGTCCTTCTGCACAAAAGTTATGACCTAAAAAAAAAAGGACATAAAAATGTCATATTAGATCAAAAGAGTGAGAAGACCCTAAATGATATAAATATGGAACCTTATAAATGTATAATATATACATATATAAAAATATACACATACACTCCTGTGTGTATCTATCTATCTATGTGTGTATATATATATATATGTTTGTTTCAATCAACAAAATCAATGCTGCTAAAGAGACATTAGAATAAAAAACTCTGTAACAAACATCTTTGACAATATCCTGATATTCAAAATATAAAATAAATATGCATACGTATGTATGTACACACATATATATATATGGATATATGATAAGAATAATAATAGTTTTTATATAGCAATTTAAAATTTACAAAGCATTTTACATATTATCATATTTAATCCAGGAAAATACATTTTAGGGTAGATATTGTTATTATCCCCATTTTAAAGATGAAAAGATTAAATCAGGGAGAGACTGAATTAAACACTCAGATTTATAGAGGTAGTCATGTTTGGGGTAGGCTTACAACTGAGATTTACTTTACTCTAACTCTAGCTTTTAGTCCAACTATGCTAACTAGTTATCAATATATATAAAGATGAAGAGCTACATCCCCAAGAGAAAATTGACCAATGGATGTAAATAAATAGCTCTAAAAACAACTGCAAACTATCACCTCCCATATGAAAAATGTTCCAAATCACTAATAATAAGATAAATGCAAATTAGCATAATTCTGAGATTTTATTTCACACCATCAAATTGGCAAAGGGGATAAAAGACAGAAATAGTCAACGTTGGAGGAGTTGTGTTGGAAGGGAAAACAGGCATATTAATACATTTTAGTAGAGCTGTGAATTGATCCAACTGCTCTCAAAATTAATTTCAAATAGCGCTAAAAAAAATCACTTATCATACCATTTAAATCAACTAAACATAAAACTCAAGTAGGTCAAAGACACAAAAATGGTTCCCTCTATACCAAAATTTAAAAAAAATACTTTTAATGACTTAAAAAACTATGAACAAAGTATGTGATCATTAATTAGTGAATAAATGAATAAATTGTATATGAATATAATAGATAATTATTGCTTTGTAAGGAATAATTCAGAGAAGCATGGGAAGGACTTTGTAAATTGATGCAAGGTTAAGGAAGCAGAACTATTGAAGTCTTCCACCAAAGCTCTATCACCAAGCCATGACCTCAGTTTCCATAGAGACATTCTCTGAAGGATGGTAGTTAGTCACATAATAAGAAGGATCATAGAAACATGAATTGATAGGATCACAGTCCTAGAGCTATAATAATGCAAATGAAAAGTAGACAGAAAGGCAGCCAAAACATAATTAATTGTAATGATCAGTCCTGACCGAGGAGAATAGATGAAAAGGACTTCTCTTGGCAAAAATGAGAGGAACTAGAGGTACAGAATACTGAATGTGATGTTATATTCAAATATATTTACTATATTCGTTGGTTTCAAGTTTTTTTTTCTTTTTTGTTACAAAATCTATTAGTTGAAGGGGACAGATATTAGCAAAGAATTATGCTATAAAAACAAAAGTTATCAAAATTTAAAATAAAATGCTGTGGCCCCACCCAATGCATATTCCAGAGTATGGTAAAAACATTATTTTCCTTGTTCAGTAGCAACAGCATGTTGATGGTTTGACTGAAACAACTTCCCAGACCAAAAGTGAAAAATATATAGAGTAGGAGAATGCTAGTTAAATCTACTTTTTTTTCCTGCTAGATCAAAGTATGTGACAGATTTCAATCTGTTTTAAGGAATGTCTCTCTGCAGTCAGAAGTATTATACCTAGCAAAGTTAAACATAATTCTTTTTTTCCCTGAGGCAATTGGGGTTAAATGACTTGCCCAGAGTCACACAGTTAGGAAGCATTAAGTGATTGAGGTCAAATTTGAACTCAGGTCCTCTTGAGTTCAGAGCTGGTGTTCTATCCACTGCACCACCTAGCTGCCTTAAGCATAATTCTTATTGAAAAAAATTAACATTCAAAATTCAGGATTTTGTTACAAAAAGAACTTAATAAAAAATTTGACATACAAGATCCAAGAGAAATATGAAGTAACATCAAAAGCTAACTGCAAGGAACTCAAAAAATGACGAATTAGTTATTTTTTTTTACTTGGAAATGCAAAACATATTGTTTAGATTGTCATTAATAATTGGGTAGTTTAAAAAAACAGGGTAAAGCTGAGTATAATGTGATTATAAAAAGCAAAACCATATATAAAAAGGGAAAAAGAGTAATTATCTTATACAAATAAAGTACAGGAGAAAGAACTGACACAGAAGAATTAGATGGGTGAGGAGAGCTGGTAGTTTTGGAACCTTAATCTTATTGGTTATGGATTAAAGAGAAATACACATACATATACACACATTCATACACACGTCTGTGTATTGTAAAAATTTCTAAATTCAGAAAGAAATCAATTAAGGGGAGAGGGAAGGAGAAGATGATAAAAAAGGAATTTTAGAGAGAACCCTACTCACATCAGATCTGGGTTAAAGAAAAGATCATATACATTTGTAAGAAAACAAAAGTCTTCTAAATTTATAAAGAAAAAGGAGGATGAGGGAACAGGATAAGAAGGGGCTATGGAAGGATATCTAGATTAAACAGAATGGTTCATGGTGTGTAGATTAATGTGAATGAAGTAAAGAGTGAACGTTATATATACATATATATATATATGGCTATAAAAGTCTCCTAAATTTACATAGAAACAAGAAGATAAGGGAAAAGAGTGGGGAGAAAGTATAGGAGGGAACCTTGAAGGTAGCATAAGTTAAGTAATAGGAGGCCAAGGCAGTGGAGACTCAGGAGGAATAGAAGATAAGAGACACATGCGTACATAAAATAAAGATCAGGAATAGAAATCATTATGTAAAAAAAAAAGGAGTAGTAATCATTGATCTCAGTTACAGCTAAAACAGATTCCATCAAAAGAGAAAAATGGGAAACTACACTTTATGTCAGCCATATTAATCAATATTATTTTAGACTATTTAAAATAAGTAGACAGTATAAGATTGTAATATTGCTGTGTTATAAGAAATGATGACTTGGCGGATTTAGAAAAATATGGAATAACTTGGATTTATGAAGGGATATGCTATCCATCTTCAGAATAATAGGGTTTTACATAGGGGCATTTACATGTATGATTACAGATATCTATGTTTATGTATGTGCATATATACCCATACACATGCATACACACACACATATATATGTACACATATACATATATATATATGTGTGTGTGTGTGTGTGTGTGTGTGTCTCCATGCATAATTGTAGCCTTCTTGGGGAGAAAAGAAATAGTAAAAAATGCACAGCAGAGAACAAAAGAAAACCTACAAAGAAACAAAGATGCTTTTGCACTCTGAACACAATGTTCAAAGTTATTTAGGCTTTCTTGAAGTGAAATTTCATTATTTTATATTTTGATTATTCTCTTATGTTCTACTGTGCACATAATATTTTTTTCTTTTCTTATTTCCTTTTCCTATTTTGTATTTAAGCTTAAAAGAAAGAATGCTTCTCTGGATCTTGAGGCCACAGTTTGATGATATAACAGTGATGGCAGGCCTTAGCCAACTATTGGGATAAGCATATTAATATACCATTCTCAGATCCATGAGCCTGACAGTCTATTGGGTATTGAAAGTAATAATATGGCCTTCATGAATCTAGAATTAAGCGTGGGTTTTGTGCAAAAAACTATTCCTGGCCCCCTCTGGTGAAAGATCCACATTCTCCATTATTTATCTTTCTATGGTATATAACTCACCTTTCAACACCTTGTAAGAAATAGAGTGCTTGAGTCAATGAGAAAATCAGAAAGATTGGAGTCCAAATCCAAACTCAGTTACTTACTATTGGGGTGACTTTGGACAAGTCATTCTCTGAGCCTCAGTTCCTCATCTAGAAAGCCTCTAAAGTTCCTCCCGGCTCTAATTCTATTGTCTTTATCCATTGTGCAGAAAAAGCATCGAAATCAAGACTTTGGGGGCAGCTAGGTGACGGAGTGGATAGAGCACCAGCTCTGAAATCAGGAGGACCTGAGTTCAAATATGACCTCAGACACTTAACACTTCCTTGCTGTGTGACCCTGGGCAAGTCACTTAATCCCAATTGCCTCAAGAAAAAAAAAATCAAGACTTTGAATAGTATCTCAGCCTCTGATGGATTCGGCATCTCAGACCTATTGCTAAGAGCTGAAATTAAATTTTATGATCTGTAGGAAAGTCCAAATTTTTTTTCACAATAGCCCATTTGCCCATAAATTAGAACAGTGTGAAATACAGATGAGGATGCAGAGAACATGAAAAATTTTGTCTAATAGACATGGTATAGGTCAAATATCCAGGTGCTTTCAACATATGGTCAGAATAGATAATGTTGGAGTGCCAAGCTTCCTTCAGATAGTTATTTACTACTTCAAATGAATCTCTGGCTGCAGGTAGTACTTTTATTTTCATTTTATTTTTAATTTATGAAATGAAGAAGTATTTTCACAATATTGTTGTTTGTCCTTCATACATAATATAATAAAAAGTTTACATATGAAAATGCAAATCTTTTTGTACAATTTACTTTTCCTTTTATCTATATAAGGTTATCGTGTAGATTTCCTTTTTTTCCCTTTTCCCTTCCCCCAGACACCTAGACTAACATTAGAAAGAAATATATATGTGTATGTATGTAACATATATTTAAGACCATCCTATACACATTTCTATTTATCAGCTATTTTTCTAGATCCAGTTATCATCTACCTTCATATATCATTTGTTGTTAATTTAGATATTTATAATAATCAAAATCACTTATTCATTCAAAGTTTCTCTACCTTACTGTACTGTTTCCATGGTAGCCAAATTGTAGGAGAATTATTTATAAGATTGGGGTATTGGAAAGAATAATAGGAGGAGTGGGAAGATGGCCAGCACCATTATATTGGATGCTTCAATCCATCTTCATGATGAACCATTTCTATGGGTGAGGGTAGGACACAACAGAGATGAAGACAAAGTGGTTTGTAAGACCTCCCACTTATGGAATTCACCAAAAAGCCTTGAGTAAGTGGTTCAGTAAGTCAGCAATTGGAGCAGGAAACTTGGAGATGAAATGATGGTGGCATTTCTCAAGATCTTCCATTACGTGAGCTCCATCTTTTCAAGACTTGAATAAACTCCATGCAAGAAAACATGTACCATCCCCCCAAAATATCCCCCCCAAAATATCCACTTCTAGAATTACCAATTCCAAGTTGGAAGGAACGCCAGAGATCAGCCAAGGGCTAGACCTAAATTGTTTTCTAAGATCTCTTTTGCAAGTGTTCCTTCATGAACTGAGGGTTCTCCATTTTAGGGAACATCTCTTACTAGTTTGGGTGCTAGAAAATGGCCTGAACTAATTGCAAATGCAAGACAAATTTGCAGAAAAAGAAGATGTCATTGAGATATATGGTCACCAAATCACTCCAATAAATTCATGAACCTCTGAAAGAGTAGAATGAGGTAGCAGAGAATAAAAGACATAATAATCCAGTATGTTTGCAGCTGTACTGGATCTAGAAAGCCATCCTCCATTCCTCCCCCAGTATTTAGATCAGTTTGTATTACCCCCTGAGGTCCCATTCAATGAACAACATTAGCCCTGCCAGATGGTCAAGCATCAAGGGGAGTGGATGATGGTCCCAGGTGGTAAAAGGGTCATAACTGTCTATTCCTCTTAATAAATAGTATCAGAATTCTGCTGGGGAAATGGAAGAGCCAAATAAACCTTCTGAGTAGGTTTTCTTCCCACATCTCTTACAAAGTCCCTATTACTGGTCCTATTAATATATCTGGATGTTCAGAATAAACACAGCTGAGAATTGGTAAAATGTACAATTTGGAGGTAATTATTCTACCTTCACAACAAGATCACCCCAAATCCTGGTAATGGGAGAAAGCTTTGAGTTGGGGTCTGGCAGAAGTATATGGCTGGGTATATAATCTACCCTAAGCAAGATGCTGGAATCAGAATAACTCTCCCCAAGTCTTATACAGAAGTTGGGTTATACAACAGGAGTCAACAACAGTTAACCCTTTTAAGAAGAGGGAGGAAATAAATTGAATCAGGGTATATTAAATGCTTTTTTAAATAATGCTTCCTTATTAGGACTGCATAAAGTTTTTTTTTAATTTTCTAATTTTTTGCTGTGTTATGGTTTCCAGGGTTCTGCTAAAAATGGAAGATATTATGGTTCCCACTTTCCAAGGGAATGAAACTGACTGGATGGATGAGTCAAGGCAATGAATCAGGGACAAGAGAAAAGTTTTCTATGGAAAAATAGAAAAAAACATAGGAGCAATGGGAGAACAAACCAGGAATTGAGTGGGATCAAGTCAGAGTTGATCAGAACACCAAAACTGGAAACTGAGGCAAAAAGCAGGGATAGAGCTGTGACCAGCTTTTAGGAGGGGAAGACATGAAGCTTGGAGTCTAGGACAAATTAAAAGCCCAATCAAGATGAACAAAGACTACCAATGTTTCTTTATTTTGTTTTATTTTATTTCATTCTACTTCCCTCCTCAGATAATATTAGTTTGGAAGGGTGAGATATTAGTTACACCTCTGCCTTCCTCCTCTGTGTAAATCTAACTAGAGAGTTCAACACCAGAACAACTCATCTCACACTTGAGACAACTGAGGCCCTGACACATTAAGTGGTCACAGAGCTAGAAAACTTCATCTCAGAGACCAGCATCTCAATACTTCAGGACAAGCATTTCTTGCTTAATTTCTTAACATCTCTTCACCTAATAAAGATTGCATTGTCCATATTTGTCCAAATAACAGTGAAATAAAATTAATTTCACTATGATACATTTCGACTTTCTTGAGATAATTGAATATATCTCAAAAATAAGTGAATAATTGGGTTCTTTCAAATTGCATAAAACTTAATAATTTGCAAATTTTTCACAAAACTTGATCTATCTTCTTATTTCACATTTAAAACAATAAGTCTTGAAGAAGAATAGGTCATAGGACTGAGAAGTAGTGTTGCTGACACCCAAACTCAGGATTGGATTCTGATTCCAAGCTTTTTTTTTCCCTCAGGCAATTGGGATTAAGTGACTTGCCCAGCATCACCTAATTTTTGTCTGAGATCAGATTTGAACTAAGATCCTCCTGATTTCAGGGCCAGTGCTCTATCCGCTGTGCCATCTCGCCACCACCATTCTTTTTTTTTTTTTTCAATTTAAGGGAACTGGGTTCTCACAACAGTAAAATTCAAATTAAAAATGAAAACTTCAGTTGCCCCAAAACCAAACTGGAACTACTTAATCCTAAATATCCAAATATAGAGAGATGCAGATAGAGTCTTAACTATGATTCCATTCTGCTTAGAGAACTTCCATTATAAAAACTCCCTGTAGCTAATTAGTCTAGGACTTAGCCCAGAAGTCTATGCCTGAGGCACAGAGTGGTTAAATTAGTTTTCCATGGTCACACAGCTAGTGGGTGTCAGAGAAAAATTGATTTTCTCTCCATCGTATCATACAGCATCATGTCAATTCAAATGGACACAAAGCTATAATAGGGGTTGTTCAAATTGACTCCCAACTGATTTCCCACATCTCTATACTGAATTTTTGCTTTGAGGTTAAGAAGTTCCATAATTTTAGCAGGGTGAGCACTTATTCCTTCAGTGATAAAAAACAATGTCTCCATGTTCAATAAATCACTATGACCGATAAAAAAAAAATTATCACCTGAGAGCCAATCATCTAGTAATGAGTCTCAGAGCACTTAACAAGAATTATAGCCACACAATTTTTTGGCTTGCCCATTCTTGAAACTTTTACATTTCTATTGTAATTTAAGGTTTCTCTACTAGATTTTCTTTGAGTATTACAGAATTTTAGGATGAATGGACAGATGCTCTCTCTCTCTATATATATATATGTGTATGTATATATATACACATATGTATACTGATGCATAAATATATATTATGTATGCACATAATATATATTTATGCATCAGTATTCACATACAGCCAGTAAATACCTACATACATGCAAACAGAAGGATGCTCAATATACTTAACATAGCAGTTAGTATTACTATAGTATTAGACTACATTTTCCATCTATTGGTCAAAATAATTTCTTCCCAAATTATGAGAAGACCCTCTGGTCACATACAGTCCTGCCTGGGAAGAATGGTCCCTCTCACTCATTCATGGAGAAGCTCTCTAATCATTCGGACTGTATCGTCTCATCCTGGCCCTGAAAATGTCTTCTTTCATTACATCTTGATAACCCTGGTCATAGCTTAAATTCTGCAGGTGACATTTTGAAGACTTCAAGGATGTTTTCACACAACAATGAGCCTTCCAAATATGACAAACTCTAATTCTGAATTTGTACTTCTCAATGTAACTATAAATTACAGATTAAGTTCCTAATCTGGTTCAGTGGGGGGCATTACTCCAAAATTTCCCTATTACAATGAAATCACAGGTTCAAAAACACACACACACACACACTTATGCACAGATATATATATATATATGTATATATATATGTGTGTATATATATACACATATATACACACACACACATTTATGTATATAGTATATATAAAAGTGCTGAATGAGCCATATAAAGTATGTCTATATACTATACTGAACTAAACACATTGTATATAATATGTATTATAGTATAACCTATACATATCATCATATATGTATATAGGTGCTGAATGAGCCATATTTAGTATATATAGCATATACATTATATCATATGTGATATAGTATATACTTCCACATAGACACACTAAATATGGTTAATTTGCGCACACATATATACATGTGCATGTATATATATATATATATGTAGATGAATAATAAGTGTGAGTTCATGTGTAGAGTATTATAATTATCTGTGTGGGTATTATATCCTTCTACTAACCTGTAATCTCATAGAGACAGGGACTATTTCTTATCTAAACATCATATCTCTCCCAGTGGAAATCTCTACACTCAATAATAATAAAAGACATTTACACAATGATTTAAAGACTGCCACCTGGGGCAGTTAGGTGATGCAGTGGATACAGCACCAGCCCTGAAGTCAGGAGGACCTGAGTTCAAATCAGATTTCAGACACTTAACACTTCCTAGCTGTGTGACCTTGGGCAAGTCACTTAACCCCAATTGCCTCAGAAAAATAAATACATACATAAATAAAATAAAGACTGCCAACCACTAAAGAGAGATTATTTCATTTAAGCATCTCAAATACCCTCTGAGCTAGTTAGGTAAGTTATGGATTATTATCACCAGTTAACAGATAGGAAGACTGAGGTTCAAAGAAGCTCAGGGATTGCCTAAGAGCACAATACTAGCCTGTTTCAAAGGGAAGATTTAAACCAGGACTCCCTGACTCCAAGCTCAGGATTCTTACCCTATTTTTGATATTTACTGAATGAACCTATGCAAATCATTTACTCATTCTAATCCTCATTTACATTACTATGTAAATAATCATTTACATCATTCTATTTTATAGAATAGGGACAGTAACAGAGCCTCTCTCAGAAGGTCACCATAAGAATCAAATGAGATAATGTATGTAAAATGCTTCACAAAACAAAGTACTTTATAAGCACAAGTTATGATTAGAGTAGTTTTCTTCTCAATTATTATCATCACAAATTATAAAGATTCAAGATTGAATCCATTAAGGGATATTGGTCTGCCCTCTCTTTTCCTCTTGACCTATTTTCCATAATTCCTTCCAACAGAGGATGGCTAAATCAAACTGTCTAAAGACAATTAATGTGATAAGAAAAGCATTCATTCTCATAAAACAAAAGCTAATGAGAGAAGCTCTCTTCCTAGCATACACATCCAAATAAATTCATTTCCCTACCACTCTTAGATGCAGCATGCCTGTGGACAATCATCATGTGGATATCTAATTAACTTTCCAAACTCTTCACTCTCACTCCAAGAGAAGGTGTTATCTAGAGCATGACTCCTATTTCAGAAGTTGGGAACTAGAAGCCCCCTAAAGTTTATTTTACATACTTTAAATTTCTCCTAGGCCCCCTTATTCATCCAACCAAATGGACTGAGTAGAGGAATTCAATTCAATTTAATTCAACAAATGTTTATGAAAATTCTATATATAAAGCACTGTGCAAGGTTCTGGGGAAACAAAGGCAAGAGCAAAAATATAACTGAAGCTTATAATTTCCTGGAGCAAAATGACATGTATATAGAGAAGTGAATACAAAATAAAATGAAATAAATAATTTGAGGAAGAACAATCACAACAGAATAATCATATTTGAAAAGGAGTAAGTGGAATGTTTTCCTTCTAGCTCTATATTGGGAGCTGGGCAAAGCAGCAGCTGTCCCTGTTCATGTTGTACCCATCAAACTCAAAGGCAGATGTCCTCGGGACAAAAGTAGTCCAGGACAGACCAAATGCAGGGAGGGCTTGTCTCTGGGTGACATAATTTTATTTCTATAGTTGGAACGAGTTCTGAAGAAACAGGAAAAGGGAAGTAAAGAGAAGGCTAAAAACATTTATTAAGTGCCTACTGCTAAGCATTTTGATCTTCATACCAAGACTGAAAGGTAGGTCCTATTTTCTACATTTTACAAATATGGATACTGAGGCAAGCAGGGGTCAAGTGCCTCATTCATGGTCATACAGCTAGTGTCTGAGACTACATTGGAACTTGGGTCTTCCTGATTCCAGGCTCAGAGTTCTATTCACTGTGCCATCCAGCAGTAAATACACTAATAATAGAAGAGTAGACTTGAAAATAGAAAACTTGAATTTGAATCTGCCTGTGTGATTTTAGGCAGGTCTCTTAACTATTCCGGATCCCATATCCTTACCACTAAAATAAAAGGATTGAAGTAGATGGCCAACAATTCCTCTTTCAACTCTAAATTTATGATTATGATATGAAAGAACATTATCAGTTAGGAAAAGCTAAAAAGATGCAATTGATTTGGGATTAAAGATGGGGTAGTTATCCAATAGGCAACAAAGAATAATCAGGATATTTCATGCACAAGGAACAACAAGAACCAGGATATAAAGACACAAGAGCATGGTTTGTATTTTATGGACAGATACAGAAGAGTTGTCAGTTTAGCTGGAACATAGAATCAATAATTCAATAATAATAATAATAATAGCAGTCGTATAGTACTTTAGAGTTTGCAAAGCACTTTACATATACTAGTACATTTATTATCCACTGCAACCATATAAGGAAGGTCCAATTATTATCACTATTTTACAGACATGGAAACCAAGTCTAACAGAGTAAACCACTTGGGAAGGTCCCACAGCTTAAAAAAAATCTGAGTCAAGATTGGAACCCAGGAATTCCAGATTCCTAAGTCTAATCACTACACTACATAACTACCTCCATATACATAAAGTATAAGAAAGGGAATAATGTGAAAAAGAGCTGGAAAAATTGGGTGTTCTCATTTTGAGAAGAATCTTGAATCTTGAAGTTAATGAGTTCGTGGGATTTGGAGGTTAAAGGTAACTAAGATCATTAGGTTCAGATTTCACTGGTTTCACAGATGCAAAAAAACCCCGATTTAACAAGTTAAAGTAACTTTCACACATTCATACAGGTAATAAACACTGGAGCTAAGATTTTAAACCCAAGTCTTCCTAAATAGACCCAGAAGCCTTTCTACTATATGAAAATGTCTCTATATTCAATAGGTAAGAAGAAATCACTGAAGAGTTTTAAAAAGAAAAGTTATATCCATAATCAGATGTACACATAAGAAAAATTGTTCTGGAAAAGTCATAAAGGTTAGATTGGAGAAGAATGTATTTTCATATAGGGATAAAATTATGCCAAATTTCACCTTTTACTAGTTCTTCCTCTTCTCACATTCTTTTCTGGCTTCTGTCAAGTCCCAGCTAAAATCTCATCTTCAACAAGAAGTCTTTCTCAAATCCCCTTGGTTCTAGTGCCTTCTCCCTATCGATTCTCTCCAACCTATGTCATATATAGCATGTTTGTTTGTAGTTATTGGGTCCTTTGAGATCAAGAACTATTTTTTTTTCCTTTTTTAAAAAATTCCCAGTATTTAGCACACTGCCAGGTCCATAATAAGTGCTTAATAAATGTTTACTGACTGAAGAACTTAATTAGAAGGTCTCCCAAGGCCTGTTTTGGCTCTTCACTTCAAGAACAATTCAATTCAGCAATAATTTCTTCAACTCCTGTTATGTACTAGATATTCAAAGACAAAAATGACAGTATTTTTCATGAAGGTATTTAAATCATTTTTTGCTCTATAAACTGTTCATTGGTAATCCAGTTCATTCCTGTGACTCTAACTATATCCAGTATGTGTTCTGTATATAGAATTTTTGTTGTATATATAGAATATAGAATCTATTTAGAATTATATTATACTGTATAGTATATATATAGAATATATTTATGTATTTAATTTTATTCTACATATAGAATATAACTATATTCTAACTATGTTTAGTCCTGCTCTCTATTCCAGACCCAAGACCTTTATCCCCCTAACTCTTGATAGGCCATTTCCAACTAGGGGTCCCTAAAACATATTTTGAGCAATAAATCCTTAAATTCATTATTTACCACTCTAAACTGTTTCCTTCTTCATTGTTTCTGCCAGTAGCAGCACTATTCACCCAGATTTATAAACATGGGATAAGTTTTGATCTTCCCTTTCCTTTACCTCTCAAAACAGACCACTTTTCCAGGTCCTTTTGATTCTGTTTATGTAATTCTTCTTCTATCTATATCCTACTCTCTGTTCCCACTGCTATTACCCTAGTGCCTAAAAAAGGAAAAAAAAATTAGTTCTTGCTCTCAAAGGACCCAATAACTACATACAAACATGCTATATATGACATAGGTTGGAGAGAATCGATAGAGAGAAGGCACTAGAACCAAGGGGATTTGAGAAAGACTACTTGTTGAAGATGAGATTTTAGCTGGGACTTGACAGAAGCCAGAAAAGGATGTGAGAAGAGAAAGAACTAGTAAAAGGTGAAATTTGGCATAATTTTATCCATATATGAAAATACATAAAATTTCTAAGAAATTGGTCATTATTAAAGCAGTTGGAAACAGTCTACAGAGACAGAATAATGGGTATGATTCGATTATGTTGGGATAATCTCAAAAAATGAAGAGTGAGAATGAGGGATGCTCTGGGAAAGGAGGGAAGGAAGAGGCAGAATGGGAGAAATTATCATAAAAGAAATGTACAAGAAGAGCTTTTACAATGGAAGGGAAAATAGTCAGTAGCAGACAATGCTTGAAACTCAGTCTTATCAGAAGTGGTTAAAAAAGGGAAGAACGCACACACATACAAACAAAGCTGCATATAGAAATCTATCTTACCCAATAGGTTAATCAAGGGGAAAGGAATAAGAAAAGGAGTGAAAATGGTAAAGCAGATTAAGGGAGGCAGTGTTCAGAAGCAAAACAGAATAAATTTGAGAAGAATAAATAAGAGGGAGACAAGGTTAAACAGAAGAAAAAAGGATGGAAGGAAATAACAGTAATCATAACTATGAATGTGAATGGAATGAGCTCATCCATAAACAGAACTGGATTGGAAACTAGAATCCAACAATATGTTGTTTATAAAAAGACACACTTAAAACAGAAAGACATACACAGAATTAAAATAAAGTGCTACAGTAGGATCTAATATCCTTTTAGCTCAACTAAAATCTCAGACAAAGCAAAAGCAAAAAATAGACCTAATGAAAAGAAATAAGCAGCAAAACTACATTTTGCTAAAAGGTACTTCCTAATTCTAGACAACAAAACAATATTTAAAATTTATAACAAGTTTTTCTTATAAAGGCCTCTTTTCTAAAATATATAGAAAACTGAGTCAGATTTATCAAAATAAGAGCCATTTCTCAATTGAAAAATTTGCCAAGAAATATGAACAGGCAGATTTTAGAAGACAACACCAAATCCATCTCTAATCTTGTGGAAAAAATGCTCTAAATTATTACTGGTTGGAGAAATACATTTAAAACAACTTTGAGGTGCAACTTCACACATATCAGAAAAGATAAATGCTGGAAAGGCTTAGAGAAAATAGGTACACTAATGAAGTGTTGGTGGATTTGTGGATTGATTCAACTATTTTAGAGAAAAATTTAGAACTCTGCCTAAATGGCTATAAAATGAATATCCTTTGTATAACCAGGTCTATACCAATAGGTCTGTACATCAAAGAGACAAAAGGAAAAGGACATATTCATATGTGAATATGTCCTTTTCCTTCTTTTGTGTGTATATATGTGTGTGTATTCTACCAAATAATTAGAAATTGATGCAATATCCATCAAATAGGAATGGCTGAACAAGTTATGAAATATGATTGTGACAAAACACTATTATGCTATTAGAAATGACAAGGTTTCAAGAAAAAAAAAACATGGGAAGACCTATATGAACTGATGCAAAATGATGTCAGGAGAACCAAAAGATCTTTCTATACAGTAACAGCAATATTATAATTATGATCAATAGTCAAAGACTTAGCTATACTGATAAATATAATGTTGATAGCAGAAAATTCCAAAGCATCATGATAAAAAATGATATCCATTGCCCATTAGTTGGAGAATGGCTGAATAATTTATGCTATATGAATGTTATGGAATATTGTTGTTCTATAAGAAACGATCAGCAAGATGATTTTGGAGAGGCCTGGAGAGATTTACATGAACTGATGCTAAGTGAAATGAGCAGAAGGAAGAGAATATTCATTGTACACAGATTATGTGATCAATTTTGATGGGCATGGGTCTTTTCAACAATGAGATGATTCAGGCCAGTTCCAAAAGTCTTGTGATGAAGAGAGCCATCTGCACCCAGAGAGAGGAGTACTCAGTGTGGATCAAAACATAGTATTTTCACTCTTGTTGTTGTTGTTTGCTTGAATTTCGCCTTCTCATTTTTTTTCCTTTTTTATTTGATTTTTTTGTGCAGTGTGATAATTGTGGAAATACATATAGAAGAAGTGTGCATGTTTAACATTAAAAAATGATACCCACAAAGAAATTAGGGCTTGACCCACATCTAACACCACATACCAAGATAAGATCTAAATGGGTTCATGATCTGGATATAAAGAGTGATTTTGTAAACAAGTTAGGGGAACATAATATAGTTTACCTCTCAGACCTGTGGAGATGGAATAAATTTATGTCCAAAGAAGAACTGGAACTTTTAATTGAAAACCAGATAGATAACTTTGACTATATTAAGTTAAAAAGTTTTTGTACAAACAAAATCAATGCAGACAAGATTAGGAAGGAAGCAATAAATTGGGAAATCATCTTTACATTTAAGGGTTCTGATAAAGGTCTCATCTCAAAAATATATAGAGAATTGTCTCATATTTATAAAAATTCAAGCCATTCTCCAATCAATAAATGGTCAAAGGATATGAACAGACAATTTTCAGAGGATGAAATTAAAACTATTTATAGTCATATGAAAAGGTGCTCCAAATCACTATTGATCAGAGAAATGCAAATCAAGACAACCCTGAGGTATCACTACACACCTGTCAGATTGGCTAAAATGACAGGAAAAGTTAATGATGAATGTTGGAGGGGATGTGGGAGGGCTGGGACACTGATGCATTGTTGGTGGAGCTGTGACCGGATACAGCCATTCTGGAGAACAATTTGGAGCTATGCTCAAAAAGTTATCAAACTGTGCATACCCTTTGACCCAGCAGCATTTCTATTGGGCTTATATCCCAAAGAAATCATAAAGGAAGGAAAAGGCCCCACATGTGCAAGAATGTTTGTGGCAGCCCTTTTTGTAGTGGCTAGAAACTGGAAATTGAATAGATGCCCTTCAATTGGAGAATGGCTGAATAAATTATGGTATATGAATATTATGGAATATTATTGTTCTGTAAGAAATGACCAGCAACGATCAGTGGAATAGGATAGAATCACAAGACAAACTAGGCAATAACTATAGCAATTTGGTTTTTGATGAACCCAGGGACCCCAGCTTTTGGGATAAGTATTCACTATTTGACAAAAACTGCTGGGAAAACTGGAAACTAGTGTGGAAGAAATTAGGGCTTGGCCCACATCTAACACCACATACCAAGATGGGATCTAGATGGGTTCATGATCTGGATATAAAGAGTGATTTTGTAAACAAGTTAGAGGAACATAATATAGTTTACCTCTCGGACCTGTGGAGATGGAATAAATTTATGTCCAAAGAAGAACTGGAACTTTTAATTGAAAACCAGATAGATAACTTTGACTATATTAAATTAAAAAGTTTTTGTACAAACAAAGTCAATGCGGGCAAGATTAGGAGGGAAGCAGTAAGTTGGGAGGTCATCTTTACATTTGGGGGTTCTGATGGGGGTCTCATCTCTAAAATATATAGAGAATTGTCTCATATTTATAAAAATTCAAGCCATTCTCCAATCAATAAATGGTCAAGGGATATGAACAGACAATTTTCAGAGGATGAAATTAAAACTATTTATAGTCATGTGAAGAGGTGCTCCAAATCACTATTGATCAGAGAGATGCAAATCAAGACAACCCTGAGATACCGCTTCACACCTGTCAGATTGGCTAGAATGACAGGAGAAGTTAATGATGAATGTTGGAGGGGTTGTGGGAAGGCTGGGACACTGATGCATTGTTGGTGGAGCTGTGAACGGATACAGCCATTCTGGAGAACAATTTGGAGCTATGCTCAAAAAGTTATCAAACTGTGCATACCCTTTGACCCAGCAGCATTTCTATTGGGCTTATATCCCAAAGAAATCATAAAGGAAGGAAAGGGCCCCACATGTGCGGGAATGTTTGTGGCAGCCCTTTTTGTAGTGGCTAGAAACTGGAGGTTGAATAGATGCCCTTCGGTTGGAGAGTGGCTGAATAAATTATGGTATGTGGATGTTATGGAATATTGTTGTTCTGTGGGAAATGACCGGCAGGATGATTTCGGAGAGGCCTGGAGAGACTTGCATGGACTGATGCTGGGTGAGGTGAGCAGAACCAGGAGATCATTATACACAGCAACAACAGTACTATATGACGATCAATTCTGATGGACATGGCTCTCTTCAACAATGAAATGTTTCAAACCACCTCCAATTGTTCACTGAAGAGAGCCATATACACCCAGAGAGAGGGATGCGAAATGTGGACCACAACATAACATTCTCATACTCCTTGATTGATGTTTGCTTACATTGTGTTTCCTTTATCTGATATATCGTTCGTGTAGATAAGATTTTTCTTGCACACCAATGATAAGTTTGGAAATATGTATACATATATTCGATTTGCCAATATTTTAACATAATTAACATGTAGTGGATATCCTGCCATCTAGGGGGAGGGGTGGGGAGTTGGGGGGAAAAATTTGTAACGGAAAACTATGTAAGGGTTATTGTTGAAGAATTACCCACACATATGTTATTCAAATAAAATAAAAATTAAAAAAAAAAAAAAAAAAAGAAATGACCAGCAAGATGATTTCAGAGAGGCCTGGAGAGACTTACATGAACTGATGCTGAGTGAAATGAGCAGAACCAGGAGATCATTATACACGGCAACAACAGTATTACATGATGATCAATTCTGATGGACATGGCTCTCTTCAACAATGAAATGTTTCAAACCACCTCCAATTGTTCATTGAAGAAAGCCATATACACCCAGAGAGAGGGATGTGAAATGTGGACCACAACATAACATTCTCATACTCCTTGATTGATGTTTGCTTACATTGTGGTTCCTTTATCTGATATATTGTTTGTGTAGATAAGATTTTTCTTGCACACCAATGATAAGTTTGGAAATATGTATACATATATTCGATTTGCCAATATTTTAACATAATTAACATGTAGTGGATATCCTGCCATCTAGGGGAGGGGTGGGGAGTTGGGGGGAAAAATTTGTAACGGAAAGCTATGTAAGGGTTATTGTTGAAGAATTACCCACACATATGTTATGCAAATAAAATAAAATTTAAAAAAAAATCATTGTGAGTTATAGAATGAGGCTGAGAAAATGTTCTCAAGAATTATAGTTATCATTTCACATGTGTACAGTATAATGTAAATGCTAATTTAATAATAGTCTGCACTTGGAGTTTGCATTAATTAAGTGGGTTCTGAATTTTTGGAACAGCACTGTATTTTATTGGTATAGAAAACTCCCAATATGGAAATTTGCTCTATCAATAGAGATTTATGCCTGATGGTTAATTTCCAGACTTAGACTTTTGCCTGAGGCATTGAGAGACTAACCTGCTTGCCCCAGAATCATACAACTAGCAGGTGTCAGAGCTGAGACTTGAACTCTGGTCTTCCTCACTTTGAGGTAGGATCTTTATCCACTGTGCCAGAGCTTGCTATGGCATTAATGAGTGTTTGAACTAAATTATCTTTAATACTTTTATATGAGGGAATGGGATGGGAAGCAAGGAAAGGTCTTCAAAGGGGAAACTAGCTATTGCTATACCTAAAACAAATCCTAAAAAATTATCTTTCAAACTAAAATAGGGAACGTAGCTAAGGAAGATTTGTCCAAAGCCTTCTGTACTAGAAGACTAACGCTCTATCTCCTATATGCTTATCTCCTAACCTGTGTTCTTCCCTCCAGTCCTGTGTCCAATAAATCTCCACCAAAAAAGCATATGCCATGCTACTCATAATTAGTCATTTAGTAATGTGGCAATTTCTAATTTCAGAGAAAGGCAAGAAAGTGAGCCTATTTTCATTTATTCACTTATTCATCTAACAAACTCTTTTTATTCAAGCCCTGCTACATTTGTGCTACTGTTTTCCTCCCAAAGTTGAGAACTAAAGCTGAATTTATCACTGGAGGAGTCAAATGGATGCTGTGTTCCATATGCACTGGGATTATACAAATCAATTCATTCAATCAGTTGCTTAGCTCAGTCATACAACTTGACAACTTAGGCTGTCAATTCAGAACGGGAAGAAAAGGGAAATCAGTCAAACTTCTTTAATTGAACTAGCCTGTCAAGTCACAGCTCAATTTTATCAGGAGCTTTAAGAGATAGTGTGGAACAACAGAGAGAGGACTGGTTCTGAAGCCACATACCTGGATTCAAATTTCACTTCTGATACTTAACAACTATAAGATATTCCTAGGCTTTGGTCTCCAAATCTGTAAAAGGAGGGCATTGCACTAGATGCACTTAACTCCAGTTTTTTGAATTCTAGATATATGATCCTATGACCTAGTTCTGCTGCTTAGGAAAATTACTTTCTCTCAGCATGAGTTTTCCCAATTATAAAATGGGAGAAAAAGGTAAATCACGTGACTTTTAAAGTTCCTCTCTAGCTCTTGGTCAATGATAGCTGATCCTGTATAGTCTTCCTGCTATTCCTTCCCACTGACCTATAATCTATAACATGTCTCAGGTGAAAATCACAAAGCTGGATCTAGTTGGTTATCTGACAAAACTCAAAATGAGATCCAAGTATCCTAGAAGTCTGAGGACTCTGCCAGCAGAGAATACATCCGTAGAGATTACAAAATGTTTATAAAATGATGGTCACAACTACAAGTCCCTTTGTGTTGTTGTTTCCAAAAGAATAACATTTCAGGGGTCACATTTGTCTTGTCAGAGGATATTGCTCATCTCCAATGTCACAACTGCTCATTAGTTAAATCATGACATTGACTGGACTCAATACCATAAATTCTTGCATTATTAATTTCATCCTCTGTCTATTTTGTCCCAGAGTCCACAAGAATCTACAAGAGTTCTTATTTCTGCTACAGTCTAAGACAAAGCCCCTTAAATACGAGCAGGACTTTTTCTTCATTCCTTTCAACCATACATAGGACATCATAATCAGAATCCAGAGGAGACAGTTAAATTGAGCTTCCAGAGCAAAGAAGGGCTAATACTACTTACAGATGTAAATACTATAAAATGCTTCTGTTTGAATAAGATATATTATATCCACTGAAGCAGAAACATCCATCCCTTCATCCTTTCAACAAATATTTGCCAAGTGACAATAATCATCATCATTATCATTTACTTCATCATGGCATGTTAGTAACTGAGATCTCAAACTCTATAACAATGAAATTCAAGCTCTTAAGGTCCTTAATTCAATTCTACAAATTCAATTCAATCCAACTCAGTTGAAGCTGGAAAGACTTTATAGCCTTTCTATGAAATTCTATGACACTTTAAGACCATAAAGAAAAACTGAGGCCAGATTATAGAGACAACATTAAGAAGTCTGAGCTTTATTCAGCTCACAATGCAGAACATTTTTTAAATGGACAGAAACCTCTGATAGGTAACTTCTGAAGACTACTTTAGTTTCTTTCAATCTCTTAATTTTCCTCTGGGACTCCCTTGAGCATTCTACATCACAGTAAAGAAAAAGTCCTCTTTTAGTGTGCACAAATATGTTCAGGCTATATTTTATGTTTTCTTCCCATTCACAAAATATAACTATTTGTATTTTATGGCTGTTTTCTCTTACATTTCCAAATGATTTCTTTTACTTTCCAAATATTTCTTCTCAATACCGTTCTACTCTACCCTCTGTGAGCTCCCCTATAATATTTTAAAAAGCCCACTTCTGCTATGTAGTTTGCTGTCACATTTTAAATTTTTTATACATTCTCAGGATTTTGCTTTCCTTATTTATTCCATCTGGAATACACTGTATTTCAGATTCCTGCTCTATATCCATGGAACAATTTTTTTTATTTTTTTTTATTTTTTATTTTTTTGCTTTTTGCTGAGGCAATTGGGGTTAAGTGACTTGCCCAGGGTCACACAGCTAGGGAATGTTAGTGTCTGAGACCAGATTTGAACTCAGGTTCTCCTGACTTCAGGGCTGGTGCTCTATCCACTGCACCACCTAGCTGCCCCAATTTTTTTTTTATTTTTATAGTGGCAGTGCCTAACACAATGGCTGGTACATAGTAGGCTCTTTATAAATAGTTGTTGATTGAACCTATGACACAACATACCCATTTCTTATCTCAGTTATTTTTCTGACATATAGGCTCTCCTTTCAATATTTATAGCTTCCCTTCATCTTTAGAATTGGAGAATTCAAGACTTAGAAATAAAGGGGCTCTAATCCAACCCCCAAATTTAACATATAAAAGAAAACTGAAGCCCAGAGTGACTTTCCAAGTAGAGACTGGTAAATAGCAGACTTAGGATTTGAATGTAGGTCCTCTAATTTCAAATCCAACTTACTTTAACCTTCAGCTGACTATCAACACCATAAAATTTGTCAAAAATCTCAAATTTAATCTCTTCTGAACCTCATGTTCCCCCAATATGAAAATAGGCTTGCTGAATTCTAGGAAAGGAGGATTCTTTAGTGGGTATCCACTGTTACATGTCTTTGAATATGAATGGATGGATTCCCAGATATATTTTATATTGGTCAATATTTTAGAGCATCTAGTAATAAGACCTGGATTTATTCCAACATCTTATTTGGGTCTCATAGTTTTGAGGTCACCTGAGTTCTTTACCATGTTTGGGTCAAGAAACCTTCTAGCAGTCTGGTGAAGCCTGTGGACCACTTCTGAGTATGTAGTTTTGTAAATACACAAAATAAAAAACATGGGATTACAAAGGAAACAAATTACGTTGAATTAGTTATGAAAAATTTTACAAAATTCGGAAACTTTTTAAAATATATCAACAGAATAAACCCAGATTAAGGACCCCTGCATTTGAAGGAACATATAAAAGGGGAGGAAAAGTAGTTATATTCTGAAAATTGTAATATATGTCTTCTCTCCCAGTTTTGGAGAAGAATAAGAATTTGTGCGTTGGACTCAATCCTAAAATTGCCTTCTTTAGTAGTACTTTTCCAAGGACATAAAGAATGTACGTGTCTGGGGCAGCTAGGTGGCGCAGTGGATAGAGCACCAGCCCTGAAGTCAGGAGGACCTGAGTTCAAATTTGACCTCAGACGCTTAACACTTCCTAGCTGTGTGACCCTGGGCAAGTCACTTAACGCCAATTGCCTCAGCAAGAAAAAAAAAAGAATGTAAGTGTCATTTCCTTGATTTTAAAGACAAACGAAGATTGTTTTTACTTTTCTGAAAAACAAGGAATAAGGCTTTACTGGCCACACATAAAACCCAGCTGACGAGCTAAATGTTGCCTTCTTGGCCCATCAAAATAAGTCTGATCTATAAAAAGAAGGGGGGGGAAAGGGGACTATATTAAGCAGGCTGATCAATTGCCACATAATGGATAATCCCCTCTGTTAGAAGCCTACCAAAAAGTCCTGCAAAAATAGGATGACCATAAGAATATTACTCTCCAACATAGGCCATGTGTCAAGTTCTCTTGTCTCTGGTCTAATGAATCATTCTTGATAAATTACCCTACTTTAGCTCACTCTTATCTTGGTGTTTGGCTTCTAAGGACTTTCTGTGTTCAAATTAAACTCTGCTCCTACCCATAACTCCCTGTCTTTTCTTGACTCATTCAGGAGTCTTGTCTTCCCAGTTCAATGGCACGACAATAAGCTGAGTAAGTTAAAGAGGTGGTAGCCCATTGGCAAATTGTCCAGTTCCCAATTACAAGACATGACACACATATATTGATTGAACGCTGCTGCAAACATTTGGCTCTTCTACTTTTTATATATTCAGATTCCTTCTCTGAAGCTATTTCAATTGCAATTCACCTAGAATAATAAGGACAACTTAAAAAAGAAACTGTGTAATGCAAAGGCTGTTTGGGAGGATTTAATTGAAGTGCATAAAATCTTAAATAGTACAGATAATCTCAACTAATTTCAGTCCAGCGCAGATGACAAGGCAAGTGAGCATGAATTAAAATTACAGATAAACACATTCTGAACAGATGTTGGAAAGAACTTTTTCCCCCTCACTGAAAGCCATAAACATGCAACAGAGCCCACCAAAGTCATTCGAGACATTCAAGATACAATTAGAGACGATCACAAAGGGAATAAAATACTGGGGAGAGTGTCAAGAATTTTGGAATTGGCCAAATGGTCTTTGTTCTCTCCCACAAGCATTTCCGGGAACAGTTTGTCAAGGTTGTTGCTTTGTCACTGAGCATTTTTGAGGGCCTTTTGTGCCCATATTTCCAATCAGGTTTTCACTGTTCCTGCTCCAGGCTAAAATCTGGAAGGCAGACCCCTCCCCTTCTTTGCATCTTTGGCTCATACTTCAAGTGGTTTGGCTCCTGCTAGACACATCACGGGAAGATAATGAGCAGGATAAACAAATGCCATGCTGTCAGCAGAAACTGTTCGGTGAGTCAGGGAGAAATTGCAAAGCTGATTAAGGCTATCACAGGTAGGGCTGCCCATTACTGAGACCTTGGGCACTGACAAGCTCAGAACATATTACCCACCCATCCATCACCACAACTCCATTTCCTCCCCATGTATCCCATTAACTCTTCTGTAGCTCTGCCTGGGAATATTTTAGACCACCCCGTCTAATTGACTATCAGAGAGTGAGCTTCATTCTCTGTAAAAGGCTCTGGAATTAGTTACTGTCCTGGGCACAGTGCAATGGCAGATCAGGAAATGTGGCTGCTCTGTCATTGGCTAAATGACCGCTTGCATTTCTGGGCTTTCTGTCTCAGTTCAGTTGCTTGGAACATGGAACTAGTGAAGTCCCACTCTGGACTTTGATTCTCATTCAGAACAATTGGCTTTTCCCAGAGGAAGTCTTGTCTGTGTCCATGAAGTGTTTCTCTCATTCTGGAGTAAAGTCAGGTCTTTGTTTTTTTTTTTTTTCATTTTGTTACTATCATCCTAGGGCTAAACACGATGCTTTGAATACAGTATAGTTACTTAATGAATGCCTGCTGAATGGATGAACTGATTAGTCCACTGGGGAACAAAATGAGAATATGTGGCTGGTTCACCAAGATTTAAAAAAAAAGAAAGAAATATTCAATTTTTACTGAGAGGAAAAATCTACTGACAACCTCGGGAGCATTTACTTCATAAATAAAGGACCACATGGATGAACTCTCGGACCATTCCAAAACAGACAGCATCCCAAGGAAGCATCATAATCCATGTGGTCAAGAAGGAGGGTCAGTGAATCCACTGCCATCTTCTTGTCTTCTGGCAACAAGACATCAGAACTCAGTCACTATGATATCACTGTGTTCTCCCACTGAATTTTGATGGCACAAAATCAGGGATTTTAAAAGCTATTATTTTAATCGTATCTGTAGAGGGGCAAAGAGCAAAAAACATACCACAGTAGATCCCTCAGAAGAAAGCCCCAGTTTGTCATTCTCAGTTTCTGCAGGTAAAACAGCCTAAAATGAAAATCTCAAATTCCCCCATGCTATGCACAAGAAAGGTTTGATTTCAACTTCTGAGGAGTGACTCTTGCTGCACAGTTTTATTTTATTTTGCTTTTCCTCAGAAACAGCCTTGACTTTCCCACTGAGACAGGGAAAGATGATAAATATGCTAATTGTAAGGGCCTTCCTAGGCAGATATTGAAGAAACCAGAAGCCTCTCTCTTTCTTATAATCAATAACTTCAGGGTGACAGAAGCCATACATTTGTATTACACCGCCGTTTTCTTCAATGAAATGCACGTTTCAGCTCATCAAGCAGAGACTACCCTTGGTGGAGCCAGGCAACATAAGACTCAAATCCATTCAATTCTGGTGCGGCCATAGAGTATACAAGAGAAAAATTGCTTTACATAGAAATTGAGTATTTCTCACCTTTTCATTACTTTGTTTTAGAAAAAGTGGGAAGAGAAGACAAAAGAATAATTTGGATCTGCAGGAGCTCACCAGGTTCCCTAATACTAGTCAGAATAGTAATTGACAATTCTACTCCCTCAGGGGGACTTTAATGAGAAGAAGTGGAAGACAGGATAGAGGGGGCAAATAAATATTTAAAAATAAAAACTCCTAACATACACAGATAGAATTTCCTGCTGCATCTAATATTTTCCCAAAGAAATAAAGTGTGATGAAGAAATATAGAGTAATATTCATGGGGAGAAGAATTTAAGACAAACATTTTGAACGGAATCATGATATTTTAACTTTATGAGAGTTAAATGAGATTTTAAAGGAACACAGGGCATCTAGAGCCATCTCTCTCTTTTTTCAGATGAGAACTTTGAAACCAGAAAGACTAAATAAATTTCCCAAAGTCTCCCAGATAGTAAGAAACAAAGATGGAATTTGAACTTAGGACTTCTTTCTACCATATCATGTTACATCCTAACATGAACTTTTCGTGATTAAAAAAACTCAATTTTTACCCTCTGCCAAAAATATTTCTCTAACATTTAGATGGTCTCACTCCCCAAGTAATACCTAGAGGAAAACAAATGCAAGTTGGTTATCACAACTCTGAGCTATCTACCTAAGAACTAGGAAGAAGATGATTCACTACTTAAAGAGACAGATGAGAAAAGAAAAAGGAAAAGTTATTAGCCGGCTTCATTAACAGTTGAATATTTGAGCGAAGATGGAGATGAGGGTTAGATTTTTAGATTTCACCTGCTTTGAGGACAGAATTTGCCATAGATGTTATAGACCCTGCCCCATTTTTACCAGATAGCTGATCAGCCAAAATGAAACTCCCCATAGAATATCATCCTACATTTTAAAGACCATTCTACTCTACTAAAAGTAATTCACAATTTCTCACCTGATATGGGCTGGGTAGGATTAAGTAGAATGATAGAAAGACCACTCTAACAGGTATGGACATAATAACAAATCTAGTTAACTAGGGAAACTCTCAGTGGGAACCTCCTTTGCCAAGGCAAATTTTAATCCATCTATAATTTGGTAGATTAATTACTAATGAGTTTCCTGAGAATTTGCCCATAGTCAAACAGATTATGTCACAAGTGAGATTTGAAGCAATGTCTTCCTGAATCAAAATTTAGGACTCTATCACTATTCTTTCCTGCCTCTTGAACACTTTTTTTTAAATTTAATATAATGTTTGTGCATTTCTCCTTTTCAATAAGATTTTATCTTTCCCAGCATAGTAACTTGTCTGTAGAAAAAGTCCCATTTCCAAAGCTGACTGTCAAGTCTCTAAAAAGAGCCAGGATTTCATTAGTCATAACATTATAGATATAAAGCTCAAAGAGGTTCCTATCTCCTCATTTAAAAAAGAAATGGTTGGCACATCAAGGCTAAATGACTTAACCAACATCACACCTGTGGTTAGAGGAACAGATAAGATTTAAGCAAGTCTTTCTGGAACTAGAGCCAATATTCTTTCCATTTACCATCCTACTTTCTCTTTCAATACACATGATGCTCCCTCCACACTTTAGCATGTGCCCATCATGATTTGCTTTAAATCATTTACTTTCTACCATAGTGGTGATGGATATGCATTTCTAGACATAGGCAATGGGAAAATTTGTTTTGTTGGACTATTTATGTTTACTATAAAATTTTTGTTATTGTTGTTCAGTGAGGGGGAAGCATTGGGAACAAGAGATAATAAACGTTTGTAGAAATAATAAATATTTTAAAGGTTTTAAAAATAAGAATAATTACCACAAGATAACCAAGACTTTAATAATTGAGCTTTTCCAAATTTAGCTAGACTGGTCCTTAGACAAGAGACAACTTATTGTCCAACCTAAAACAAAATATCATGTAATAATCCAAAAACCCTTTTAAGATACCACACTTTCTGCTCTACTGCCATGATATTTGACAAGGTAAAGTCACCTTTATGCCTTGGTGGGGCATTAGAAGATTTTAATGGAGGTTATAATCTTTTTTTAATGGAGGTTAAGGCTGCATCTTGAGAGAAATTATCCTGAATCCAAAGAGTATGAGATTGCATAAGAGAGAGTTAGCTTCCAGGAATAGAGTGATGATAGAACTGCTCTACTTTGAGTTGTTCAGACTGTCTGAAAGACTGCTCAGTTCTAGTTGCCAAAGCTTAGGAAATAACATGGATCTTTGCCAAATATGAGCTACCATAATGGTGTCTTCAGCATACATATAGTTGATAAATAGTTACATGAACTGGGAGTATTTATCACAGAGGAGAAGAAGAGAGAAGACTCAGGGAGAGATTAATGGCTGTCTTCAAGTATATTAAGGCTTATCATGTGGAAGAGGCCAGAAACAGAGCAATGTATTAAAATTACAAACTTAGGTTTGATATTAAGAAGAACTTTCTAACAACGAGAGATATCTTGAAGAGATGGATGGATGGATGGATGAATAAATGAATGAATGAACAACACATTTATTAAGTATTACTATGTGTAAAGCAATGTGTTAAAAATACTTGGAGGTACATGTAGTAAAGTTCCCATTCTCCAGGAGTTCACATTCTAACGTAGGAAATCCCACAAATGAAAGGGTTTTGATGTATGTCATTTGGAAAGGTCATGGCCAAGTGATGGCAGTATGTCTTTTTTATATTGCCATTTCCACTGATAAAATTCTATCATTTTCAACAAACATAACTGGTATTAGTTTCTCTGACCCAGCATCTTCAAATAAGGGGATAGATAGCCTGTTATATTAGGTATTTCATGATGAGAGTTCTTTCCTAGAATTGACTCAATTGGAACTAAGGGTTCTTAACTGTTTTTGAGTAATAAATCTATTGGGTAATATGGTGATACTTATGGACTCTAGAATCAAGTTTTTAATGAATAGAAATAAATACCTAGGAAACCAGTTCTACTCATATATGGTTATCAAAATATTATTTCAAAAAAGTTCACGGACCCTAGGTTAAGAGAGCCTGGTAGATAGTTGCTGATCACCTTTCTAACTCTCAAATTCTATGATTTGGGAACAAAAGGTCTGTTTCATTAAAATCAAATGTCTTCCTTAACAAAGTTAGACTAAAATTACTAGTTCAGTCCTTCCTTGCAACGTAGGGGAAGAAATATCAGATTAGTGAAAGGTATGAAGAATGTTAACGCAAAAAATAAAATTCTAACAGAAGAGATGAAACCCAATCTATTGAAATAGGTCAGAGCAATGAAAATCCTCCTGCATCTCAGTGCCCCAATCAATGAATTCCCTCTAATAAAACCATAAATTGAAGAATGCTTACAAAAATTCAGTCCCACTTGACATCTCAACAAAATCGAGTGATGGATTTTACATTACATTATGAGTTTCACCTAACAACCCAATTGGCTATTAATAATGGATGACTCCTAAAAAAAAATTTCACTGGATCATTGGAAGGCTGAAGAATCTTTCCAGTGGATAGAATTTTGAAGGATAAATTTAAAAAAGACTCTGACGTTACTTTTAATACTCTTTATTTGTTCCCCCACGAATAAGATGTTATCTGGAGGCTGCATTTTCCCCAAAAAGTTTTCACATAATTGTCCACTTATGCCAAGCTGAGCAACAATATTTTGATCTAAGGACAATGTATACCAGAAGGAAGTATGGGAATAGAGAACAGAGGGAAAGGGTTAAAAATATGGTTCTTTATCCTCCCACCTCTATGTCCAAATTGAGAAGTAATATCACTAAAGTCCTTGTAATTCTGGAAATAAGATGTGAAGATAAACCAGACAGATCTGTTTCATGAAAACTAAATATCTCTTTTGCCCAAGAATTTGACATTTCAGTATTTTCTTCCTTGTAGAAGGTAAAAGGTAATCAAAATTCTAACAGAATGGCAATTGTCAAAGTGAGGAGAGATAATAGGAATAGAGAGCTAGGCTCAGAGTCAGGAAGCCAAGCATTCAATTCTCACCTCTGATAAAGCCCTTTAACTTCTCACTGTCTCGGGGAACACTAAAATTATAAGTTAAAGAAGAAGAGTCAATTTACATCGGTGGAAGAAATATACAGACTAGAAATTTCCTATACTAATAAAATCACAAGTCTAGTTCAAAATGAAACAGTGATAAGAATAACATTAATACATAGTATTGCGCTGAGCTATTTATTTTCCAACATACTGCCTTTCTCTTATCAATAAAGACAAGTGGAGTTCTATGAAAGAATGTTGGATTTTAGGTAAGGAGAAAGCCAGATTCAAATTTGAACTCTGATACTTAATAGTTGAATAATACTGGGAAGTTAGTTAACTTCCCTGAATCATGGTTCCCTCATCTATAAAATTGTGATGGATGAGGAGAAATAGTAATAAGGATGGGGAATGGGGGAGTAAGGATAAGCATGGGATTGGGATGGAGGTTGGAATAAAGATAATAATGAGGATGAATATATAGGTATAAGAATGGATTGGGATGTGCCTAGGTTGCTCAGTGGTTAGGGTATCATGTTTGGAGTCATGAAAACTCATCTTCTTAGTTCAAATCCAGTCTCAGATACTTACTGGCTGTGTGACCCTGGGCAAATCATTTAACTCTGTTTGCCTTAGTTTCCTCATCTATAAAATGAGCTGGAAAAGGAAACAGCAAACCACTCCAGAATCTTCGCTAAAAAAAATCCCAAATGAAGTCATAAACAGTCAGACATATCTGAAATGACTAAATAATATAAGGAAATGTATGGGCATACAGAAACAAATGGGGGTGGGATGGAGATTGGGTTAGAGTTAGGGACAGGAATAGGAATGGAGATAAGGATGGTGAAGGGAATAAGAACAGGGAAAGAAGACAGGATGGGAAGAGACATAAGGATGGGGATAGATATTTTCAGCTGAGGAAACTCCCCCTACCAATGCAGAGCAATGCCTTCTCTATAACTTACAGACAAAGACAGTTGATTAGGGAGCTGTGCTAAGATAAGAGAATTGCCCAGAGTCATTCAGCAGGTATACAGTCAGAGTTAGGATTGAATCCAATTCAGTCTATCATTTTAACCATTATAGTCTGCTACCCCTCTTATGAAAGCTAGGTTATATGTCATAGATAGCCACGATGATAAACATTTATATAGTGTTGAAAGGATCACAATAATTTAAAAAATGTCTAATAATTATGTAGTACTTCCTGCATCCCAGGTACTATCTCTGGGATCATTGAAAATATTCTTGTATATCTTCCTGGATCCTCACATCTCTTTCTAGCCCATGCTCTAAGGAAAGAAGTAAATACAGCAAATACTATGATGCAGCATGTTCCATTGGTAGCAGATTAAAAAATAACACTGGAGTGAGAGAAGAAGCAAGTATCCAACCTAGTATTCAAGTCAACATCTTCTTGACTCCAAATCAAGTATTTTTTTTCTATTAGGTTATTCTCTAATAATACTTAACTCTTGGGATGTTGTGAAGAAGTAGTTTTTTCATTACTGAAATTTCTGAATTTAAGTTCCTTTATTTATAAATACAAATTTTCAGTATCTACTATATGTAAAGCACATGATTTCTAGTTAATAGCACAACTTTATTTCAGCTTGATATGGTCAATAGAAATTATCATCCCCAATTATAATTCGGGAAACCGAGTCAGGGCATATTAAGTACTTTGTTCATGGTTGTAATAGCTGACTAGTGCAATGATATATTTAGTCTTGGTCTCCTGACTTTCAGCATCCATTCACCTTTCTAAAGGAACTGGATCTCCTCCATCCGATCATTCGAGAAAACCATTAAACCCTCATTCTTCCCAATCACCAACCCTTCTCTGCCATTGTCCTCTAAATCTTGACTCACCTCTGCAGACACTACAGCACTGGTTCTCTGGAAGAATGTGATCTTCTGCTGAGCAGTTCAAAGGAGGACACGTTTCAGTCACTTTTACTAAAACTCCACTCTGGAAGCCACAGACACAAGGAGACAAAAGAAATTCAATATAATGAATCATCATTGGCAAAAGCTTCCACCTAATGTTCATTTTGAACAAAAATGGACCTGTAACAATTCTCCTCTGGCCATTCTCCTAAGCCAGCATCAATTTTGCTTTTAAATGAATATGTATCCTAAACCAGTTTTGTTTTGTTTTTTTCTTGAGAATCTAAGTACCTCCTAGTTCTGCATCGGGTGCTCAGTGATATTCAATCAGTTAATAACTTAATTTCATTCCACATTCCACTTAAACATTTATTAAGTGCCTACTATGTGCAAGGCAATTTGGTACTGTGGATAGTGAGCTAAGTCTCGAGTTCAGATATTGTGTCTATCACATAATGCATGCCTTAATAGATCTTCATTCATTCATTTATAAATTTTAATAAACTTTAAGTACATAATATACAAGGCACAAGGGTTCTAGTTGTAGTATGACCTTGTTTCGGCTCTGTGTGGTCAATAAAAATGATCATCATGAGTTATATTTAATCAGCCAGTAACCTGATTCCATTCCCCATTTCACTTAACAAACATTTAACACTGGCTATGTGATGCAGGGCACCTTATTTGCCAGTTTTAATTACCATATCTATAGAACAGGAAATAAAAATATTACCTATCTTACAGAATTGTTGTAGGATAAAATGAAATAATACAAGGAAAGTACTTTGTCAATATTAAAAGCTAAATTATTATTATTAAAATATTCAGTAAATGCTACGTGCTATTTTATGAGATGTCTTGACATTTCATGGATACACATGGAGCATGTAGGCTGTCTATCAATCAGCTGTCACATTTATGAAGTGACCATCCTATACTTTTTTTTCCAAGGTGTACTTCTAATAGTGTTCCTGCCCAATTCCTAATTTATAATGGGCTGCAGCTTTTCATGCTTACTGCAAGCCTATCCATGCACATGAAACAAATGTAAATGCAAAGTCATATTTCAAAGTCAAATATGATTTACTCTTGGACCAGGCATCCTTTTGGATAATCTATGCTACTATTCCTTCTCTATCATGTATAATTCATAGAAGCTGTATAAACTTATTCATAAGGGACAGAACTTGGATCTGTGACTTCATTTATGGAAGGACCTCCCAGTGAGCAAAACCCTTTTACTGGTATGGGTCAGCACATTCTCTGAAATTTCAATATTTAGGAAACTGTGTGAGACAATGAGAAATTAAAGGACTAATCCAGGGTCTCACAATCAGTTTGTGTCAGAGACAGCACTTAAACACAGGTTTTAGTAACTCTGAATTACCATTCCATGACCACCTCTAAGCTAGAAGAATTTGTAATAAATCTGTATTATCAAAACACCAGTCACTCCAGCACTCAAAAAAAAAAAACATAATTAGTTAGAATCAAATAAGAAAAGGAAATAGGAGACAGAGTTAAATGGAAAAAGCATTACTTTTAGAATCAGAACTAGGTTAGAATCTCAACTCTACTACTTATAAAAAATGCATGTGATGGTGGGTGAGCCACTTAGCCTCTCTGGACCTCAATCCCTCAACTGTAAACTCAATGGTTGAACCAAGTGATTGCTCAGGTCCCTCCTAATTCTAAAACCTATGATCCTAAGAGAAGAAAGAAAGTCAGCATTTTGAAATAAATTACCTCAAAAGAGCTAAGAAAGATAGAAGAAAAATATATCTTGTTAGGACTCAAGATGGTTACCTACATAATACTGAAGGAGAAGTAAAACTCAGTGAAAAATCCAGGTAAGCATCCATCACGCCATCATCCATCTCAACCTGACCACCTTATTTTCATGTGCTTAAAACAGCAGCAGCCACAAAGAATCAGAGGAGGCTGGATCCAGAGGGGCAGTCAAAGTCGGACTAGAAAAATTTCACAGTAAGGTCAAAAAAAGGCAAATGCTTGTCTGAACTGGTTGAAACACGTGTTTCCCCTTGCTTCTTGCTAAGTTTTGACCTGAAGGTCAAAACATACAATTTTCCAGTAGGTGTGAGACTTTACAAGTCTGCTTGGATGCAGCATTTATTTACCAGGATGTACAGCCACCGAAAAAGAAAACAAACAGGGCTAGATGTGACAGCTATGTCTTGGCCATTCATTCTTACTTCAATCTCTCTATACCCTAAAATTTTCTATAGTCAACATTATCTGCTCCACTACTATCAAAAAATAAACTTATTACATTATTCAAATACAAAACAAATCCATTCTTTCATTCAATGTTTCCTTCGCCTGCAATCTCAGTTTAATAACAAATATAAACATGTGTATTATCTAATTATATGCAACTACACATGTATGGGGGTTAGTGGGTATGTATATGAACATATACATGTATATATAGAGACAAACATGTGCATACATATATATATGTATATATATATATATGTATATACATCCATACATGCATATAGATGGATAAATAGTGCTATAAATCTTGCAAAGTGCCTCACATATATTATTTCCATGTGAGACTCTCAGACACAATGGCACAAAGATTAGGGTTGGATTCAGAAAGACCTAGCTGGACTGGAGCCTTATTATTTTTGCATATTTGCTGTGTGATCATGGGAAATTCTCTCTTAATGGTTCAACGCTCCAAGCATTTCTCTGAGATCATGTTCTGGATAGGTTGAAGATCTGTATTAGTGGAGAGAATTTATATAATAGGAGCACCCTTCATCAAAGAAATGACAACTCTTCCCTCTGACAAAAAACTATCATTACTATCTACTCATTTCACAAACTGGAAAACTGAAATTCAAAGACATTGACTTTTATTTACAATTGTATAGACAGTTAGTGTCAAATATGAGTCTTAAGTTCCTTTCTCTCCCTGGACCTAACATTCCTATCCTTAATAAGGCTGTTTGCCTGAAGTTGTAGAAATGCTCCAACAAGGTTGTTCTCAACTACTAGCCACCCAAGTGCTATAGTTGTTGTTTCTAAAGCATCCCTGGGATCACTTCAATGATGCACCATGACACAATGAGTAAATATAATCAAACTGCTATTAAAGAAGCTAAATCAGAAGTCTCTTTAAGGTATGCATTCCTAAACTTTGTATTGCTTCATAGACCCCACCCCTTTGATAGTCTGGTAAAGGTTATGGACACCTACACAAAACTGTGTTTATAAATGTATAAGATAAAATACATGGGATTACAACATAAACCAATTATATTAAATATAGTTGCCTATCTATCTTTAGATCTCAATCTAGAGAGGGAAACAAAGTACATAGAGATTGAGAGAGATATAATTAGAGAGAAGAAAGGAAGGAAGGAAACAAGGAAAGAAGGAAGGAGGAAAGGAAGGAAGCAAAAAAAGAAGGAAGGAGATAGACAATAATTTCAAGGACCTCAGATTAAGTACTCAGCAATAATATTAAAAAAGCAAAATGAGCTAAGCATCCAAGCTTATTCCATCCAAGTACTATTCCATTGTATACCCTTCTCCTTGCTGAGTCACAGATTTTGGCCTTTATCTCTTGCCTTTTCCACCCCAATGACTGTTTCCTTGGAAAGTGAATCTCTGGCTTTGCCTTTGACTTTCCTTTCTGGACACACTTTTCTGATCTCCCTGGCATGTTACCTTTTCTGTATTCTAGGCTTCCTGCCAAAGCATTCGGTCTAAGATTTACCTTCATATATCTAGTTGAGAGTCTTGAGACCATGCCCACAAAGCAATCAATTGAGAGAACAAAAAAGAAATGTTTAGCTTGGGGAAAATTTAAAGGAAATATGATGGCTGAGTCAAAATATATGAAGGGCCATTGGATGAAAGAGGAAATAGATTTGTTCTGTTTTACCCCAATAAGTTCCTCCTGTGCTTAAGACCAATAGGAAGAAGTTGTAAAGAGGAAAGCTTAGGCTTTCTATAAAGAAATCGAAGATTAACAGGTCACAGTATCCCAAAGTGGAATGGGCTGTCTGAGGAGTGGAATGGTGTTTCCCTTCACCAGAGGTCTTCAAGAGAAGATTGGATAACAACCAATAGACAGTGTCTATCAACTAGTATAGAAAGCTATCAGTTGAATATGCTGTGGAAAGAATACTTGTTAAGATATGGATATGATTAGATAATTACTTAGTTCCTAATATCAAGTCTGTTAGCTTTTAAAAATATTCTCCTATTTCAACATAATTGCTTTCCTTTTAAAATTCTATGTATTTTGACTTATGCATTTTAAAATATTATTCTGAGAAATGGTTTTTGTCAGATGGCCAAAGGAATAAATGGCACAGTAGAAGTTAAGAATGTCTCTGATAAAGGCCTCATTTCTAAAATATATAAAGAACTGAGATAAATTTATAAGAATTTAATAAATTCTTCATTTGATAAATGATAAAGGATATGAACAGAAAATTTTTAGATAAAGAAATTAAAGCTATCTATAGCCAGATGAAAAAAAATTTCTAAATCACTATTGATTACAGAAATAAAAATTAAAACAACTTTGAGGTACCATCTCACTCCTCTCAGATTGGATAAGATGAAAGGAAAGGATAATGATAAATGTTACAGGGGATTTGGGAAAACTAGAACGTTAATGCATTGCTGGTGGAATTGTAAAGTGATCCAAATACTCTGGAGAGCAGTTTGGAACTATGTCGAAAGGGCTATCAAACCGTGCATACCCTTTGATCTAGCAGTATTCCAGGGAAATCATAAAAGAGAAAATGGATCACATATTGCAAAAATGTTTGTAGGAGTTCTTTTTGTGGTGGCAAAGAATTAGAAAGTGAGTAGGTGCTCATCAATTTGGGAATGGTTGAATAAGTTAAGGCATATGAAAGTAATGGAATATTATTATTCTATAAAAGTTTATGAACAAGCTGATTTTAGAAAGGCCTGAAAAGATTCATACAAACTGATGTTGATCAAAACAAACAGAACCAGGAATACATTGTACGTAGTAACAGCAAGATTGTGTGATAATGAATTAGGAAAAACTTGGTTCTTCTCAGTGATCCAGTGATCCAATGCAATCCCAATAAACTTGGAATGGAAAACACCATCTGCATTCAGAGAGAGAACTATGGAGACTGAATGTAAATCAACACATGCTATGTTCATTTTTTTCCTCTTTTTCTTTTGTTTTTTTTTCTTCTCTCATGGTTTTCCCCTTTTGTTCTGATTTCTCTCTCCCAACACGGTTCATAAAGAAATGTTTTTTTTTTAATGAATGTACATATAGAACCAGAAAAAATTCCTGAGATGCATGGTCTTTCAGTTTTTCAACTGAGATTTTATTAAGTTCCCTTGGTTATATCTTGGTAATCAATATTTGCTTGTTCCAGTTGTTCACTTCTGAAGTAGACCTTCAAGCAGTTTTGCATGGGCTTAACAATGATGCAAATTTCAAAGTACTTCTTTATTCTACCTCATTTTATGTTGACAATATTTATATTAGATTGGTGATAATATTTTCAGCTACTTTTTAGAGATGGGGAAAAGTAAGTCAACTGACTTACTTTCTCAAGGTCTCACAGTGAATATCTGAGATGGGATAACAACAATAATAACAACAACTAAAATTTAAGTTCTCTAAAGTTTACAGAATACTCTCTCTTCCTTCTTCTCTATCCCAATACCTCTCTCTTTCTCTTCATGTATATATGGATATATGCATTTTGTGTAAGTTTGCATATATACAAATATATATATGCATATGTATGTGTACATATATATGTATATATGTGTGTGTGTGTATAATTTGTATTTATCCTCACAACTCTGTGAGGTAGATTTTATTTTGTCATCATTTTATTGATTAGAAAAATGAAATAAACACAAATCAAATAATCTGCTTAGGATCACAGTTAAATTCTTGAAGCAGTATTTGAATCCACGTTTTCTTGATACCAAGTCCAGTGCTCTAGCCACTACATCATGCTGCCTACCTTAGACTTGGTTACCTCCTCCAAGTAACCCCCCTTCAATGTTTAGGAATCCAAAAAAAATAAGAGATGGTCTCCTGGGATGCATGGGAAATGCATTTCTGGAAGGAATGTGTTAGAGGTTACTTGCTTAGTGACCCAGAGGTTCCACTAAAATGCATTAAGCTTCTCTATGGTCCAAGGTCAAAAACGCCATTCTTATTCAAATTGGACCATCTCAGTTAAGTCAAGATGTCAAGAATTCAAATACATCCTACAAATAACAAATGGTGTTATTATGGCTAGGAGTTATTTCAATATAGACATGTGTCCTCCTAGTTTCTACATATACATACTGCATCCTGTCTATTAATAGGTACCAAAAATGGTCTTGAGAATATCTTCAAGTTCCAACACATTTCCATCTCAAATTTAGCTAAGGGAATCTTTTACAAAACAACATGCAAAATCCAGAAGGTTAAGGTTTTGTTGTTGTTTCTCAAAAGAAGCTTGATTTGACCGTCTGTTGGTGAAATGAGCTTGGGAACTCTAATCAACCTTTAACATATTTAATGGATGAGATCATAATTAACAAATAATGTTTTAAACAGTGAAAACTGCATTTGTGGAATGTGCAAAGAATGAAATCAGTGCCATCTCAAAAAGGGGAGCCAATTGAATTACAAACTTCATCACCCTTTTCACTTGTTTTTCAGAAACATTTCAAGCACAAAAGTTGATGATTCACATATTTTAATCTTCTTGATTGTGATTTGTTTCCCATAACCTTCAGGTCTCTGTGTTGGCAGAGAAATGAAACTCTACCATTATCTCTATTTAGAGAGAAGACATATATGAAATAGATTAAATACAAACACTCTTAATTACCATAGTTCAACCTCAATTTCTAACAACTTAATATAACTCAGATTTTCTATTCTCAAATTGTTTTACTTACAGAAATGTCAAAGGAGACCAATAATTGCTTAAAATTGAATATTACTATCTAACATGGATAATTTGTTTTCATTTTTTCAAAATGACTCAGACTTCCTCCATGGAATTTTTTTAATACAGATTTGTTTCTGCCTTAATTGGCTTTATTAATTCTCTAAAACCTTCCAGGAATCATGAAAGTAGAACTCAAGGTTTTGGTTAATAGATTTGAGAATCTTTGACTCCGTTTACATTGAACTATCTTTCTCCAATTTGGTAATATCCATTAAACTCATATTCATTGGCTCCATTACAACCTTCTACCAAACCTGATAAAATATTCTGAGATGACATCATTCAATGAGCCATCAACCCCACAATATCATGTTACAGTTTCCTTGTCATTGATAGATCATCCCCAAAGAAATGGGGGTCATTACAAATAATAGTATCAATTTCCTTCCATACAGAGAGAAGATATTCTGTAAAAATTTGCTTAAATCATGTCCTCAATTTCAGGCTTACCTATGGATTCTTTTTAAAATGCTAGGGCAGTTTGCAAGATCTAAACTATTATTGTAATTATTCCCTACAAGACTAGCCAACCTTCTGCAAAATTGTGAAGCTGGCCTAGATAGAAACAAGAACATACTTCCTAGGTATCTGCTTGCCATGATGTCTCAACTCAGGCAATTATCTCCATCCTACCAGAGAAATGAACTATGCCCATAAAACCACCCAAGGTTTTGATAGACCAGCTTTGACATTATTTTTCCTGGATCCAGGCCTTCACAATATCTCATGGTCACAGGAAGAATACATAGAGACCATTTTACTCCAACCTCTTCATCTTACTAAAATGTAGAAAGATTAAGATATTTGCCTGGATCCTTTCCATTTCACTGTAATCTAAGATTCTACTCTCATCTCTCTAATCTGCTTCTTGAAGTAAGATTTGCAAAATATCTACCTGGGAATCAGGACAGTCCTATGCTCCACATCAATCTACCTCTCCATTCACTATTTAGCAGCAACTTCATGAGGTTTCAAAACTAAGAAAGTAGTAAATTCCTTCCATAATTCCGACTCCATCCTACTGCAAATAGTCATGCCCAAGATTCTCAAGTTTAATCCTATTTTATCCTTAGAAGAAATGAAAGGAAGCTTAGAAGTAACTGAATCCAAAATCTTTTATATATGGGAAAACTGAGGTCCAGAAAGATATCATGATTTCCCCAAAGTCCAGAGATAATAACCAACAAAGGGATGATTGAAATCCAGACTCTATAACGCCAGAATCAGAATTCTTTCCACTTTAACATCTGCCTCTATGGTTTTACATTCTATTTGCTTATAATTATTTCAGTCATAGATCTCTCTTATCTGAGTATCATTTCCCACAATTGCTTGCACCATGATGGCAAGAATCATGTCATGGTTGCTATATCTGATCAAATGACTTTTGAGGTCCCATCCACATTTAATCTTTGATCCTATAAAAAAAATTCCAATTTTTGGAATTGATGCAAAATTATATATTTTTGCCCCATACTTTTTTAAATTGCTGACACATAAGTGGTGTGTATCCATCTAAGAAACTTAAAAGTTAAGATTCCAACTTACTCGACATTCTCGACAGCTCTTGGTTAAAATTCTATGGCCTTCTGCGAGAACTTTTCCACCGTAGATACACTTTGCTGTAAGAAGGACAAATTAGTCACGATGGCGAAGTCTTCACAAAGAAAGATAGATTCTTTCACCCACTATTAATAACAGGAAAAGAGTGGCAGTTTGGGAAAGTAGATCATTATGATTCCTTTCATTATTAACACTTTAATTTTGGTCATGATTTCTTAAAGTTATATATGGTTTTTTAACCTAGAATTCTTTCAATGTTCCAAAAGACAAACTAGAGAAGAAACAAATATGCCAAAATATAAATATGTATATAATAATCTGAGGTGGTGGGAGTGAGCCTAAAAAGAGCAGATAGCACATGAGACAAACCATGAAGTATTTATAAGGGTTAATTCTAGCCTATGTACCAACGTAGATAATTTGTATATTTGATAATAGATTGGCCCTCATTTTTAAACCCTCTTGCCTGCTCTTCTTAGGCTTACTCCTACCACCTCAGATTATTATATACATATTTACATACTAGTATATTATATTCACCCAGTAAAACATGAGTTCCTTGAAGTCATTTTCATTTTGGAGCCCCAGTGCCTAACGCAGTACATTATACATAATACATGCTTAACAAATGTCAAGTGGATTGAAGTAGATTAAAACTAAAGCATATAAATCAAAGTATATCTCTTAGATCAGCTGCTGGTCCAGTGGATAGCACACTGGACCTGAAGTAGGAAAACCTGAATTCAAATCTGGTCTCAGATACCTACTAGTTGTGTCACTCTGGGTAAGACACTGTTTGCCTCAGTTTGCCCTCCTCTGTAAAATGGGACTGGTAACAGCACTTATTTTGCAGAGCTGCTATGAGGATCAAATAAGAAAATATTTTTAAAGTGCTTAGTACATGCATGGTTCATGGTAGTCACAATATAAATGTATATTCCTTTCCCTTCCTCCTTTAGCCCTTCTGATATAATTTAAAACAATGCAGCATGTTGCATTTTGTTTTCTTTCTCATTTTCCCCTGTTTTATTTGATTTTTCTTGTGCAACAAGGTAATTGTGTAAATATGTATGCATTTATTGGACTTAATATATATATTGTACTATGTTTAACATCTATTGGATTACTTGCCATCTAGGGGAGGGGGCGGAAGAAGGGAAGGGAAAATTATACACAAGGTTTTGCAAGGGGTAATGTTGAAAAATTATCCATGCATATGTTTTGAAAAAAAACTTTAAAAAAAAACACTGGAGTTAGGAAACTTCTCTTGAAAAATCTTGTCTGACCATTATACTCTCTTCTCTAAAACCAATAATGGCATACAATCCAATCCAAAAAGCATTTTAACCATCAAAGCAAAATGCAGCACAATAGAATAAGTGCTGAATTTGAAGTCAAAAGGCATGTTTCATTCCTGGGTCATTTATAACCTATGTGACCTGCATTCTAGTTTCCACATCTAGATAGTCCAATGGTCAGAATGCTGGACTCCCACGAAAGAACTGTGTTACTCAAATACTTTACTAATTATATAACTGTGGGTACTTCATTTACTCTGTCTCAGACTCAGTTTCTTCATCTATAAAATAGAGATAATAATGCTTTGTCCCTCGTAGGATTACTATTATTAGGCTAGCTAGTGTTATTTTTAATTTGTGTTTATTTTATCATTCATTTTTTTAAAACATGGAGTTCCAAATTATCTTTCTCCTTTTCACCCTTACTTCACCCAGTGAAAGGCAAGCTCACAACAGCATCTGGTACCAACTCATCCAGGTGGTTCATCCTGCCTAAATGCATTGCCCTTAAATTTGCCTGATGCTTCTTTACCCAGGCTGGGGACCAAAGAATAGTATCTCCCTGTTCTCCATCACTACATGCTGACTTGGATATGTAATGTCTCAAGACATGTGTCTAGTTTCCTCTCTTCCTCTTTGAAATTGATCACCTCAGAGACATATTTCAAATGATAAGGATCCTCAAATTATATATTCACATGAGCACAGGGAGACACACTCAAATCATCCAAATTGCTTCAGAACCAAAAGTCGCTTGAACAGAGCTATGTCATTCTTTATATAATAGTGTTGTTTAAGGACATGCTTTATTTAAGTAATGCCAATCTCTTTAAACTTGGAATTAATTGAGTTTATAAATGTGGCAGCAAACAACAAAGTGATCTTGAGTTATTTTTTTTCAAGTTCACCATTGTGCCTCTAATTTCTCAATCCTCACTCTTTTCTAAGATACAATACTGCTGCCAAACATTAGTCCTATCTATCCTAATTCTTGATTTGCCTCTAAAAATCTGACTTTTTCTGTCTGAGAAAAATAATAGAAAAGACAAATCAGGTATCTTTAGTTGGATTTGGGGAGGACAAAAGTTCAATTTTAAATAGATCCTTGAAACCTTCAGCATTGTACAAATGATGTTTGAATCAGAAAACATCCTATCTCAATAAAGTATAGATCAAAGTCATTGGGTCGAGTTATATTTGGCTTGCTTTTGGAAACAACCTAAAAGAGAAATTTTTAAACCTGAAGACTTGTCCCTGATATTTGGGTCTAGAAGGATGCTAATGTTTGTTTCAAGGAAACAGTGAGACAAAATGAACACCAAAATGCTATTTTGTTCATAAAAAGTTCTCTGCATTTTAGACTTGCCTCAACTATTCTTCAATGTTCAGTCTCGAAATGTATACTATTTGAAAAAAGAAATGGTAGATGGGAAGGGATTAGTATTCCATTCCCCCAAGTCTTTGAACTTGACCCCATTTCTTCTCATTTTATACTTTTTCCCATAGCAATTTTAACCCCTTCCCCAAGCCCTACAACCTTTTTTTTGAGGTAACTAGCAAATTGCAGATTTGTTGCAAGAAAGCACTCTGTAAACCTCAAAGTCGTTATATAAATAAACTATTAGCTGGGAAGAAGAGACCAGATATCAAGCCATCACTACCTGCTGCCATAAACACAACAAAGAAAGAGCCCCTCTTTCTTAGAACATCGGCTCTTCTTCTAATCTATGCATGTAGCCCTTGCAGCAGACCACCTGGCAACTGCCTATTTAGTTACAGCTTCTGAACTCTCAGCAAAGAAAGTTTTCACCACCAAAGTCCTTGAAGCTGTCAAATGACTCGGGAACAGAGATTGACATGGATTTATTAAAGTAAATGCCACTAAAGAAAATGTATTAGCTCTTGCTTTGCCACTGTGCCTTCAAGACCATGGGTCTGTCAATCTGGAATGGAGCTGAAAAGTCCTATAAGTCTTATCTTTCAGATCTTATCTCTTCTAATAGGATAAAGGGCAAGCTCTATTAGGGAACAGAATAGCACCTTTTTTGATTTGTGTTTCCAACACTTAGCATAGTGCCTTTAAAATAATAAATGCTTAATAAATTCTTTTTTATCCATTCATTCATTCATTCATTCCTATAAAGGCAAATCAGATGCCAGTCCAATCTCCAGCATTAATTGTACTTACGAGTTACAGACCCTTATTTTCAGCTGCTTCTATTGGTTCTACACTTGAATGTCCTGCTAGCACCTTGAACTGAGCATTCTAAAACAGAACTAAACAAGGGACTCCTCAGGGAGACATAATAACTGCCTTAAAGTATTTGAAAAGCTGTCACATGGAAGAAGGATTAGATTTCAGTCTGTTGCTAGAAGGCAAAATCACTGGCAATGGGTAAAAATTGCAAAGAAATAAATTTAAACTCGATGTAAAATTTTTTTCTTAATAGACATGTCCAAAAGTAGCGTGGGCTGCCTGGATAGGTGGTGGGTCCTTTCTCAGTGGAAGTCTTCAAGAATCTGCATGACTACTTGCTAAATATAACTATAATTTTGAGAGCTGTTGTGTTGTCTAGTTGATCAAGAATTAGCCCCAGAAGTAGGAAAACTTGGGTTCAAGACCTATCTATGACATATACTGGCTTTGAAAGAATGATAAGGTTACCTATATACATTATATATAGGTGTGTGTGTGTATATATATATATATATGTATACACACACACACACACACACACAGCGATTTGACAGCCAAGGATACACTGGGGTAGGAGGAAAACCTGAGACAGACAGACCCACCCACAGGCTATTGCAAGAGTCCAGGTGAAAGTGGTCTGCACCCAGAGAGTGCCAATATTATAGGAGAGAAAGGGTAATATATATATATATATATATATGTATATATATATATATGTATGTATGTATGTATAAAATGTACTGCCTATATTTCCAGCATAAAATTATAAAAATAACCTGGCATTTTACATAAACATCATCTCACTTGATCTTCACAGCAGTGCTGTGAGGTAAGATATTCCAGGTACAATTACTGTCATTTTATGAGTATAGAAACTGAGGCTCTAAAGTGATAAATGACTTGACTGTGGTCACTTAACTGATAATTGTCAGATTTGGTATTTGAACTCAAGTCTCTCCTGATTGCATATATAATGCTCTTTCTACTACACCATTCTATTAAGTACAAACTTAACTTTTGATGATAGATTTTTGCAGCTGTGATTTCCACAGTTAATCACATTTATTAAATATCTATGACATCGTGCTACATGCTGGAGACACCAAGAAAAAATGAAAGTGTTTATGCCCTCAAGGAGTTGACAATCTATAGAGAGAGATAACATGCTCACATGCAAATAAAAATAAAATATATAGAAAATAAAAATAAAATAATTTTGGAATAAGGGAGGTACAAGATATGAGAGAATCAGAAAAGGTCCTATGTAGGACTTGGCAGTTGACAGGAATTTAAAGGAAGTCAAACTCTCCTAATAAGTAGAAGCGAACATTCTGAGGACTGAGCAATGGAATCAGTGTCTGCAAAGGTAGGAACTTCAGGAGATGGAATGTCACATGAGAGGAACAAAAAGAAGGAGAGACTGGCCATGATATCCAGTTCTTCCAGTGTAGACCCCAAAAAAGCTGATAATTGGGTTTACTCGCCAGACTTACAATCCTAGGTACATCATGTTGCCTAGATTCTAAAAAATGACCCCAGAGAACTGCAACACTTCTTCTCTTAGTGGTGAATTAATTTATATCATTATCATATGTTAATTTTTATTTAAACTGTTTTTGATCCATTTTACCTGTGCTTATTCAACATGGCAGGGGTGAGTGGGAAAGAAACACAAACTATCCATTAATAGAAACATGCAAATAAATCTTCATCCTAGCCCATACTCACGGCGACATGCTTTACAGCACTGGCCTCCAATGTGGACAGGGAGTGAGTCAGGAGAGCAGTTGAGAGGGGGACAGGACATCCTCCGGCATTCTACGGCTCCACTCTGAGAAAGAACAGAGAGAGAAGGTTCAAAGTAGGGAAGACTGGTATGAATGGAACAGAGCCAGGAAAATGACTCACACAGTGACCATAATAACAGAGGGTATTCCAAGTCTTACTGCAGTTTTACACTACTGAAGTGCTAAACCACTGCAAGACTTTGGACATCCCTTGTATAAGGCAAAATGACACTGAATGGCAACAGAACTCTATCGTGACTCCAAAACATTTCTCTCACCTTTCAGGCTTTAGATGCAGACTGCAGAATCAGAGACACATTTTTAAATGACCAATTCACTGGCTTATAACTAGGTTCCAATAAATGAGAGTAATCAATCCCATGAAGAGGTCACATATATTTGAATTCACAAAGTTGTAATTATGAAAAATATGGTAACTGATTCCAGTCCAATGGAAAGATGCAATGCAAATTTGAATAATGTGAGTCATTCACACGATTATTATATCAATTGAGTCCTAATTAAGCTTTCCAAAATGAGTATCTTGATTCTAAGGGTAAGTTCTACTGGGCAAGAGGGGTTAAGATGAGACAGACATGAACAGACATCAAACAAAATTCACAAAACAAGGCAACAGAAAAGGAAGGGGAATAGAAAGGAGGAATGGAAAAGGGACTTGAGAGGTTAGGTTTTAAAGACCCAAATCTTCATCCTAGAAACTTCAGAGAAATAAAAGCAATGTTAGAAGTTTTCTGGAGGAAAAAGAGAGCCTTTTCTGCAACCTGACTGAATTCAAGCCACCTCTGTTACTTTCCTGATATGCATCATTGACTTTATCCTACATGCCCATTCAGGACAAATAAATTAGATAGAAAACAAAAGCCCATTTTTATAAAAGTATAAATAGGACCCTCTGCAGACTGTCAATCATTGTCAAGGCAGTAACAATCAGTTTTGTATTTTCCTGGACAAACAATGACATTCTACAGATATTTATCAAATAATTTCAGCTGGACAAATTTTACATACTAAAACTCCTTCCAATTCTTATATCCTAACTATAGAGGCTATAGCTGTCACTTTGTAAGATGAGGACACATTTTGGGAAGCCAATTAAAGTTATACTCAGTATCTTAAATGGGAAAATAGTTATGAATTATAATAAAATTTCCATACTACTTTAAAGTTTGCAAAAATGTTTAATGCTCCTTCTTATTTGACCCACACAATCATCCTAGGAGATCAGTGATGTTATTATTCTTATTATGGATGAGGAAAATATGGCTCAGAAGGTTGAATGTTCTGTCCTGGGTCAGACTATTAGGTTGTATCTGTTACACATTCAAACCCAGGTGTTCCTGGCTTCAAGTCCAATGTTCTTTCTCTATCACACCCAACTTCATGATGAATGAAACAAACCTCCAAATCTGAGCCCCACAAACCCTACCTCCTACCCCTAAACAACAAGCTTCTCAAGGATATAATTAGGACAAGTGAGAGACTGCTGTCAAGGGAAAGTCAATTTTATACTCTGAAGATTCACATTTTTTTAAATAGCAAATTTCCAACATTTCTTAACAATCATTCAAAACTGCCAGTGGGTGCATACAAAAAAAAAGATGGTAATAATTCTCAGAGTTAACATATATCTTCAAGAGCCAAAATTATACCATAATTAGTTCTCTCTTCCTTAAATGTGCTTTTTTTCAAAGAGCCTTACTTTACACGTGCAATTCCTGCAGTGATCATCGTCTACCCAGGAGTCTTGGTCTCGATAGATCAGTCCATTTACTTGACAGGTCTTCTCACAATGGCAGTTTTCCAACTGACTGAGCCTTGTTTCTGCATAATTCAGCTGTAAACCAAAGTTGCTAGTTGTAATTTCTATGATTCACTTGCAATGTTTTTCACATAGCCAATACAAAAAAAAGGGGAGGGAAAGGGAGGGAGGGAGAGAAAGAGAAAGAAGAAAACTCAAACCATTCACCATTCTCTAACAGGATCTAATTTTTGTTACACAAGGTGAAATCAGTCTAAATTGAAGACATATTGGCTTCCATGGTCTAATGAGTACCAAATGAGACATTAAACTGTATCTCAGGGACCTCATGGATGTTCATAAATTTGTGTACTTTCAGTTCAAACCACACACTGAAGCACTCATAATGAATGTATTCTCGAGTACTCATTAAAATGTTTACAGGCAATATAATCATGAACACTGGTGAACTTCTATTTATCTTCTGTCTTCTACCTTTACTTCCCCATTTCAATGAGATAATAGTTGTAAAAAGCTCTTAGCACCACTCCTGGCACACAGCAGGTACTTTAAAAAATGCTTATTCCCTTTCCTTCTCCCCACCATCATCCTTCCTATATGAATCAAGTGGCCATGTTTTTAAAAGATAAAATTAGCTTTTGTTCCAGCACAGAGGGAATCTGCAGAGAAATAACTAGGGAAAGGATGAAAAACTTGATGTTCCCATTCTCCCTCCCTATGAGCTAAGTTTAAGACTTTTCAAACTCATTTTCCCAGAAATATACTATATTGTCCAAAAGGAGAGGAGTGGAATACCCATAGACAAGAGAAAATTTCTCTAAACAATTCACCAGGGTGTCATTTCTAGATTCTGCTTAAACACAGCCATTTTCTCAAGATAAAAATTCAACCTCCTGGTGGAAGGAGAATGATATATCCCAGAATTGAATCTGCTATGTTTTGAAAGAATTTTTTTTTACTAAAGAGCCAGATATCATTTTCCTTGGCCTTCTTATTGAGAATGTAGCATTTATTTCCTAATAAACTAGTTTCACTTAGAATATTCTAGGATAAAACTTCTTAAGCTTCACAACCCAATATGAGGTCACATAATTTAAAACATGGAGATTGTGAAATTATGATTTATTATTAGTAAATCTTTGATTTGTATACCATTTTGTATTTGTATACCCTGGTTCATGTAAAAATTTCTTGGGCAAAAGGGGTCACAAGTGGAAAAAGTTTAAGAAACTCTGTTTAGGAAAACTCTGATCTTTGATCAAGTTAAAATATCCCAAATCAATTGTCTGCCAATAGGACTTCTACCATGATGATGTTCATTATCAAGAGATTTCCCTTAACTGAGGTTCTAATCTAGATGGTCTTCTCGAATATTTATCTTAATGAATATAATGACTTTATAAATAAAACCTAAATATAATTTTAAAAATCATGCTCATTCACTTCACACTCATGCCCAACAACACCTTCATGAGAGACTCATTAACATATTTTCTTTTAGTTGAAGCTAAATATTTCAAAATTATATAGACCAAGCTGAACCTCCATGACAGATAAATATTTCCATCCACTTTTTTTGGCAGAGGTAGAGAACTTTGGATATAATGTCAAATTTTTAAAATATATTCATTAGTTGTTCTGAATATTTTTCTTTTAAAAATGAAAGGGGAAATAGAATAAATAAAATGTATAAAATGAAAGGGGAGAATGTACTGAGAAATATAAGTGACATAGAAATAAGATATCAATCAAAATGGATTTTAAAAAAACAATGTTTTACTGATTTTTATTTTTTCAAACAACCCTTTCTGCTGGCTGTTCTTAGCATGGATTCTAATGGGCACTGAAATAACTTTAAAAAAAACACTACATGAAGAAAATAGGAACCTGGATAAAGCTCTTCATTCATCTTTATCCCTTCCAAAAACAAAATGAGTTGATATCTAAAATATTAAACCTCTTATGATACCTTGTAATAGGGCTGACCTTCTATGTTTCCAGTTTTCAATCAAAAAAATTATTAGAGTTTCAATTGTTTCCAGAACCAAGGCATCCATAGTAATTGACATAATTATCAGTAATCATTTCATGATATCAGGATGAGGGTGAACAAAGGGAGCAGATCTTTGAAGCAGGATATTTGGCCATAGGAAGGTAAGAAATGAAAGTATGTGTATGAAAATTTGGGAATGAAACCCTATAAAATGTTGAAAATTCATCTCTCCTAGAAGAAACAGAAATTCAAGCTATTCTAAGGGGATCTGTAATACTGACAACATTTGGCAATGCCCAACACCACAACACAATAGAAATCAAAAATCACTTATTCAAAAGTCTTCTTTCTCAATTCTGATGGACATGGTTCTCTTCAACAATGAGGTGATTCAAACTAGTTCCTATTGCTCAGTGATGAAGAAAATCTTATACATCTAAAGAAAGGCCTGTGGGAACTGAGTGTGGACCACAACATAGCATTTTAATGCTTTCTGTGGATGCTTGCATTTTGTTTTCCTTCTTAGGTTGTTTTTTTTTCTCTTTCTAGATCTGATTTTTCTTGTGCAGCAAGATAACTGTATAGATATGTATACACATATTGGATTTATCATATATTTTAACATATTTAACGTGCATTAGACTACTTGCCATATAGGGGAGAGGGGTGGGAGGAAGGAGGGAAAAATCTGGAACAGAAAATTTTGCAAAGGTTACTCATATATGTTCTGTAAATAAAAAGCTTTAATAAACAAAAACGTCTCCATTTTCCTTTCAGCATTTTGATTTTGGTTTTAATTTAGCCTTTTCTACTAATATTTAAAATCCAGACTTCCGGCCCTGCAATGACAATGAACCAAAAGAAAACAGCATTAAACTAAACCCAATTTTTCAAAGATGCTTAATTTCTAATCTTGCCTTCCATTTTTTGCTATATCTTGTAACAGCAATAAAAGAGAAAAGCAAATGTAAATCAAAGAAAAATTATATTTTCTGTCTCTGGCATCATCACCCTAAATTTACACAAATTCATTTTAAAAAGCTAGTTATATACTATCTACCTTCCCTCCAAAGAATGGACAGAGATACAAAACAGATAACACTATCAATCTACATCTCCAAGTCTGCAGTCTTTGTACTTTTATCTATGCAACCATATATTAAATAATTCATCCCTAACTATACACATTCAAAGACAGACAACAGTGAAGCTTTTTTCACAGTGAGAGGTCAATGAATAGATCTGAGCAAAGGAGTTGTGGTGGTGAGTTCCACCCCCCCCACTTTGAAATGTTATTTACTTGGCATCTGTTGTATGAAAGGAAGAAGAAATCTTCTATTGTGTTAAACCTTTAAGCTTAATTGAAAAATCACTATTGAGTTCTGTGAAACAATGAAAGCCTCAAAATTAAATGTGTTGCAAGCTGAAATGCTATTCTAAGTGCTGCTTGATTTGCATAAATAGATTTGTCAAAGACTTAAACAAAAATAATCAAGAAATTCCCAGGCTCCCAGTTCTTGTTTTCCTGACTACTAGGTTTAGGAGTTGAGTTGTGATAGTGACAATGCAGTGGGTAAAAAGAGAAGGGGAAGCTGGAAGAGGACTGCCCATATTAAAATGCTTGCCCTCAGAAGGCAAATTTCCATTTTGCAATATTGCACTTCCAGAGAATATTTGTATATGTGAGCTAAAAATCAATTTCATCAGCCTGGACACTTGTCTTAGATAATCCATGCTTGAGAACACCAATCATTGCACAAAATTTCAGAGCTGGCAAAACCTTCAATGGATCCGTTAACCAAATGAATCTCCAAAAGAATTGTCATTGTTACACTTTCAACAATTGCTCATCTAGGCTTGGCTTGAGAGTTTCCAATAAGGAGAGCCCCTAGCAAATAAAATCATCCCATCTTTTAGATAGCTCTAACCGATAGGAATCTCTTATTTCAATCAAACCTAAGTTTCCCTTCTCACTATTCCCACCCACTGATTCCCAGCTCTGCCTTCTAGGACAACAAATAGGAACATTCCAAATCACTTGTGCATAAGGCAATGTTGCACAGTGAATAGAGCACCTGCCCTGAAGTAAGGAGGACCTGAGTTCAAATACGACCTCAGAAACTTAATACTTCTAGCTGTGTGACTCTGGGCAAGTCACTTAACCCCAATTGCCTCAGCTAAAAAAAAAAGAAAAGAAAGAAATATTAAAAGACAATCAGCCAAACCATCTAAATCTTCTCTTCTCCAATTAACCAACTCAAATTCCTTTTACTGATTCTATAGATGGCTTACTGGTTTCCCTCTTCTCAGTTCTTAACTTAGTGCCCAGTTCTACAGGGTTCTAAAATTTGACTAGCACTTTCCCAGTAACCCTATAAATCAAGAGTACTCTTTTACATCTGAAAGAAGCATTGAAAGGTTAAATGACCTGGCTAGGATGACTTAGCTAGTAAATATCAGATAAAGGCCTTGATTTCTAAGAACATGAATTTTTTACCCTTTTTTGTGTCAACACTTTGGCTGTCTAGTGTGGAGGTTTTTAATCTTTTTGTGTCAGGGACCCTTTTTGCAGTATGGTAAAGCCTAAAGATAACTTCTCAGATTAATGATTTAAAATGAATACATTAAATATTTAGAATTAAAAAGGAAAGTAACTGAACTCAAATAAATATGCTTTTTTTCCCCAAGTTCATGGGCTCCAGGTCAAGAAATTTTGGTCTATGAAGCTGACCCATTCTCAGAACAGTGTTTTAAAATAAATAAAATAAAATACATAAAATTACAAAGAAAATTAATTGATATAGCAGTATATAGCTACCAAAATATTTTCCAATTAAATTCAAAGATTCCCTGAATTCTACCCACAAATTTCCTAGACCCTTTCTAGACCAACGGCTTAATGCCAACCTTCAGGATACTTCTTCAGATTCTACCCTATTGCATGACTCAACCATTAAAAATAATCAGATCAATTGGGCAAATGTTTGAGTTACCTTCAGTTTAATCTCCACTATGGTTGCCTACCTCTTCTAAATTTAGCAAGCAAGTCTTAATTAACCCTTCCAGAAGAATGTCTCATTCTAAACCACATTTTCTGCCAGACTGGCCCATTAAGATCAACCTTCCCCAAGGACACTCCCAAATCCTCTGGCACGGAGAGCTTAATGATGTGAAGGGAGAACATTGATCTGCATATACTTGTCACTGCAGCATGCTGTTCCCTCCTCCTCCCCCCCATCCAGGATCTTTATTTAGGGTTCCACTCATTGCACATCCCCCATTATAGGGACTCCACTATTATGGGGGCCAGGAGGTATGGGCATTCTGCATGGCTCATCAAGCATCCCTCTGCAGAAAGGGATGACTCAAGAGTATGGTCTCACTTCCCTTCCCTTTCTTGTCATCCAAAAAAGCTGCCACTGGCTGAGTTTACATGTGTTTCTTTCACTCAGAAAGTTATTGGAAGATTTGTGTTTGGCAAAGGGATCAAAAATACAGATCTTCTCTCTTTTCTTGCCATCTTCTCTCTCTATTTCCCTTCTTTCTGATTCATTTTCTGTTCCACCCCTTTCCACTGCATGAATTATCTTGATTGGCCTTGAAGGGCCCACGTACACTCCCTCCACTTTCTCTAAGCCATTGCTGACACAAAATACACACTTCAGGGACAAATGCCCATTTTTCCCCTGAGGTCACAGAGACAGGTGTGGGCTGAGAAAGTTAGAAATATAACAAAGAAGGGGCTTCAGAAAGCTTCAACTTGTACCTGCTCCACAATTAGATACAACGTGCCCTACTTATGGAGCAGTGCTCTGATTAAGCACCACATGGCATCTGGGGTGCACTGCTAAAATGAGAAAAAAATAGCATTCTCACCAATACAAAAGAGGAAAAAAAAGGCATCCCCTAAGCTGGGGAACAGGAACTCATAATCACCTGAACCTGAATGGCATGTTTCTTATTCCTCAAATGTGCTAGGGAACTAAAATATAATTAACAGCATGGAGACCAAGCTGCTCCAGACAATAGATAATAGGAACCTATGTAGGCGATGCATTAGGAAGCCAAATAATTGCACCTTTTCACATTTACACAGGTAACATCAGGGAAAAGCTAATGCTTAAAGCCTCAGGGGTGGCCAGGGCCAGTCCATGTGCCTTTTCCTGTGTGTGTATGTATGCTGCATATGTTGAAATATTCTATCTTTCTAAAAAATCCTGCCAAAACAGCTAATGTCCTCCCAAGAATGACAAATGCAGTGTGGTTTTTAAAATAAAATAGATCCACACAGGGAAACTGTTTCATCAACCTAAGCAAAACTCTTAAATTGATCTTGGCAAGTGATAGTACTAACCTACCCAATACAAAGTTCTACAGATACTATGGGGATGGTGTACCCAACAGCAGGGAATTAGCCACAGCCGGAGGTAGACTGGGACAAATGGCACAAGTTTTGCCTTTATAAAATCCTCACTTTCTCAAAAGTATTATCTCTTAGGTCCAACTCATTTGTTTTCCAGCTGAGGTTCACAATGGATTGATATCTAAATAACAGTGCGAGGAACATGGTAGTTATAACAAATGCCTTTCTCTACATGGTTCTATTACTCTCAGGCTATATCCATAAAAATGAAAACATAGAACTAAAAGAGAAAAAACTCCATGATTGATTAAATGTTTGGTATCATCTAGGGGGACCCTTAATTCATTTAGGGACACACATACACAAACATAAGACCAAAAAAAACTGTGTACTAGCATCTGTTCTCTAAGGGCAATACTATGAATCTATCTCAGGAACTTAGCACTTCTAATAAAAAAGCATTTCCTACCTTGAGGACTATGAACTCATTTTTTTCCTTTAATATTTTGATAATAGTATTTCACTATAATTTGTTTTCTTTGTGATTCTCGGTATTTTATTTTCAAAATTTCAAAGCATTCTTTGGAGAAGGGGTTCATAGGGTTCAGAAGACTGCCAAGGGTTCCATGACATGAATAATAGAGTTCATAGAGTAAAAAGACCAATATTCAAATTATGCCTTTGTAACTTTCTACTTATATGGCATCAGAGAAGTCCTTTAACTTCCTGGGGCTTCATTTCCTCATCTATGAAACGAAATGAAATTTCTCAACTATGGAATGGAATAAATGGCTTCTAAAGTTCCTTCCATTTCTCAATGTCTGATCCTATCATCATATCGTATAAAGTCCACCAAAATTGTTAATAAGCATAGTTCTAACCTGTAGAAAGAAAAACATCTATATGAAAAGACTTGAGAAGTAGCATAAAACAAGATTCATTTGCTAGAAAATCTGTTCCATCCCTCCCTAAAAATGGAACTCTTGGCACTTTAAATGGGATCACAGGCTTATAGCTCTAGAGATAAAAGGGATTTCAGTAATCATCTACTTCAATCCTTTTTATATAAATGAGGAAACTGAGATATCAAGAGTTTATTACTATCTCAAGGAACATCATACAGAAATGAAATCTCAAGGTCAGGATTCAAACTCACCTCTAAAACCACTATATGAATCTAAAATCCTCTAAATCAGAATCCCTAAAAATCAGCATTCCTTGTACCATACCACAGTTTCTTAATTCATTCCTGCATAATAATTAGTAATTTCTCCTAAGTTACATATATTTCCAGAAAGGGTAATATAACTAAAATCAAATTTTTTATTTGTCTTTTTTAATATCACCTTCATTTACACATATATCCATTCTCCTCCTCTACCAAGAAAGGCATTCTCAACAAAGATGAAGATAGGGGGAACGGCATTTCAGTAAAACAATCCAGCACACCTTCTCAATTGAACTTGATGGTATATAGAATGCTCTGTAAATATAACTTAACCCCCCACTTCTGCAAAAAAAATTGTGAGAGGACCCAAATTAGATAAATTGGGAAACTTGCAAATTATAAAAAATATATGAGGAGATAAGTCATAAGACAACTGCCTGGAGAAAGGGAGACCAGTTAAGCAAGGGGAACACTAAAAGGAAAGAAAGGATACACAAATGTTTAGATGCACGTGAAGATAAAATATGTTCCCTACACCATTTTATCTGTGGACAGCCCTGTTATTTATTATATCCACAGTAGTGAAAGATAACTTTCCATAGATGTTTTTATAATGTATACATAAAAATAAATCTTCCTCCTTTTGATTATTTTATAATTAATCTCATTTCCAAAGAGCATCAGCTGACATGCAACAGTAACTTTGATCACATAACACTATATTGCTTTCTACTTTCTCCTCCTTCATAATCAATATCTACATTCCTCTTCATGCTATCTAAAGACCTTCAGATTACAGAACTAGAGGTAATAAATATTGCTTCCAAACACTCTTCAAATAAACATTCTGATAAAACCCAGTTGCATTAGAGAAGCGAATGGTTATGTTTACTACCAGTAGCCCTATTGTAAGTAAGAATAAACCATTTTATAGTAACATACTGCAGAAGCCAACGATAAATGTTTCCATTATAACATATCCATCTAAATTCCAGATAGGAAAGAGAAATGGAATGACATATCACAAGTAAAATTCAGGTACCTACTTTGGCAGTCATTTTGGCCAACAGCTCTTGCAAATCCATTATCCCCTGCACCAGGCTTAAGAAATCACTGCAAGTTGGACATGCTCAATAAAGAAAATAGAGACATATTTGTCAATGCAAAGCCAATATATGGTGAAGAAACAGAAAAACACCATTTATTTAGTTTCCTAGTGACATGCATGTGTGAGAAGGTGGGGGGAGAAAGATACAAAGAGGAAGAAATAGAAACATTCAGAGACAAAAACAGAGTGAGAGACGGAGAGACTGAAATGGAGGAAATGGGGAATTCAAATCTGAAACTTTTTATTGACAGACAAGAATAGGAGAACTAGAAATGTTATTAACCTTGCAGAAGGAAAATGGATCCAACATGATTCAAAAAAAAATATGTTAAGCACCTATACTACAAGACAGACACTGGGTTCAGTGCTAAGAACCCAAAGAAAAAAAAAGTTAATTGTCCTTTTCTTTGGGGAGATTACTGTGGGAACCTAATAACCCTTCGCACATATACATATATACATATATGTGTGTGTGTGTGTGTACATAGATAGATAGACAGAACTCTTTAAGAGCAAGGAAAGGAAGGAGGTGTTTAGAAGGTACTAGATATAACTGCTGAGCTGTATACTCAAACTAGAAAATACATACATATATTATACATATATATTTATATATATGTATGTGTGTGTATCATGAACATTCTGAAGCAGATGCACTACAAAGGCACTGAGACAAGACAGAATATCATACAGGGCAAACTTCTCAAAGATTACTTTGATTTGAATAGAGGGTTCATGAAGGGAAAATATAGAACACTAGAAAGATAGGTAGCAGACAGATTGTGGATGACCTTATATGGCAGAATTGGGTTTTGCATTTTATCCTAAAGGCAACAAAAAGCTGCTGGAGATTTTCAGGTAAGTTTGTGACATGTATTTTGGAACAACTAAAGTCATAATTTTGGAGCACTAGCAATATTGTAGCTAAAACTGAACAAAGCATCTAAAGTAAATATTGTCCTCTAAAAACATCATTTCCACAGTTTTTAATAGTAAATATAGCTAGGTTTCAGCTGTTGGCCTAAAAATACCATGTTTATAGAATCTAAGCCATTTTGAAATCTGCACATTGTTAAGTCAACAAGCTGCTACTTACTGCGATTCAGGTTAGGACATTGTGTTATGTATCCATTTGGCATAAAGATGACTTTCACATCTTGAATGACACCCTTTAAAACAGAAGAAATAGCTGGTAATATATACAAATATATATTGCAGTCAAATAATTAAAATAATATTATTGTAGGATTATAGTTTCTAGGCTGGAAGAGCCCTTTAGAGGCTATGTCCTATATTTCAAATAAGAGCAACTGAGTCCCAGAGTAAATAAGTGATTTGCCCAAGATCACACTAGTCAAGAATAATACAAATTCATGTTCTTTTAGTGGAATCTACCATATGTACCACTACTCCAGAATCAGTCACCTAGAGCAGTTTAAAAAAATATTATTTTTGGAAAACCATAATTTATTCACTGAAGAGTTCAGTTGGACCTAGCACCTAAATTAGAATTCAAAACCAAACTACTTTCCCTCTTGAAATGCTTATATATTCACTATGCTTAGGGAGACCATTACCAGTTATCAGTGGTTAGCACTAACGGAGTTCTTGGTACCAATATTCCATTGGTAAAAGTTGCGAAACTATCTCTGATCAAAAAGAAAATCAATGAAAAGTCCCTTATCATCCCTGAACATTAGCTGAGGCTGACATGTGATTGGAGGACTAAAGGTTGCTTATTTAAACAGTAGGGAGAGAGGCATGATAGACATGTCTGAGTGTAAAACATTCATTTTGATTCATTTAGTCCAGGAAAAAGAATTACACATGAAGAGAACCCCATTAACAATGTCTTTGCTCCTCAATTCATCAAGGAGGGTAATTTGGGATTTGCTGGTGAATTCTGAGATTTGTTCAACATTTTGCTACGAATGAGAAGCTGTCTATTGCCCTGTCTCCGCAACTTGTATTGGGAGAAGGATTCTAATTTAAGGCAAAATTCATCAGGATTGCCATTTTGCAATGAAAATATTGATTTGGCTTTTGGGTTTCTTTTTTTCCAAGTTGAAATATGTGATTTTTTTCCACATTTGACGGAAGAGATATTACAGAACAGATGGAAGACATGGAAGCTGGTTGAGAATATTGAGCTTAATCTATAAATAAAATATAGGCTTAAGATAGTATTGCAAGTCCTTCAGAGAGAGTAACATTTAACATTTATGTGCTCATTTCCTAAAACAGCAGAAGGTAATCAGCAAAGGCGGCTTCCTGCTTGTTATTTTAAGTTAAAATATTAATTGGAATTATTAATAGAGATAACAAAATCCCAGCACTTTATTCATTGAATCTATATCTCTATTAACCTCTTCCTCAAGGATAATAGTGTTCACAATTATGATAAAAGGAAATAACATAACTATTGTAAGAAGCCATCCACAGTGCTTTTTAATATTAATTCATTCTTCCTAGTTAGCATATTAGAAGGGCCAATCAATATTAAATCTTGAGTGCTCTTTAGGAAGATTAATGCTTCTCTCCTACCCCCAAACAAACTCTCCCAAAGGACAAGTGTCCTTTTAGGACATTAGAATGGGTATTGTGTAGGCAATGGACTAAGAGTTCAGATTCTGTTTCTGGATGGTGATGATTGATTGATTGATAATTGATGATGGGTTTAGGGAAAAATCCATGGAAAAAATGGGGCACATCTATTCTTCACAGTTGACAAAAATAACAGAACGCCATTCCTACACAAAGGAGTCCTAAAGAAGTCTGCTTTGTACTCAGAAACTGAGGTCAGCCAGAAGGACATTAGTGCTTATTGGTTTTCAACGACACCATTACAGATGACAGCCCATCGGTGCTGTATTGATAGGTTGCACCTGTAGACAAAAGGATACTGACTGTCCAGTGTCTTCTACTATGCCATAGGTGTTCTGGGGAACTCAACTCTTTCTTGCATATGAGAAGCTCATAAAATAGATATGCACTCACAAAAAAGGAAGGAAAGGAGGGAAAGAGGGAGGGGGGAAGAAAAAGAAAGGAGAGAAGAAAAAAGGGAAATTTGGGATTTCTGTACATTAGGATGTATCTGAAGCACAGCAATTTGCTTCATAGGATAACTTTTTTTTTAAAGAAATCAGTTCTTTTATTTTTCCCTAATTTCACTTTATTCACAACATATAGCAATGTGGCACTCTATTTGGTATCAAAAGTAGATTTGAATACTAGTTCTTAGTATTCTTTGGAATATTTTGGGAAAAACTCAAAATTTGAGCATTGCTTTTCTTATCCATAAAATGAGAAAAATAAAATGAGGTTGTACTTGCCTCACAGGATTTTCCTAAAAATCATATGGCATAATCAAGATAAAATGTTTTAAAAGCCATAAAATCTTATACAAACATTATTATATATATCTGGAAATGGTGGCTTGAATTAAATAATTTTTAAGTCATATTCCAACTTCAAAGCCATAAAAATACAACTCTAACACATTCAAATTTTTTTTGAATTGGTTTTGCAATCAACCTTTCATGTTCAACTCTTTGTGACCCTATTTAAAGTTGTTTGACACTTCATTCTCTAACATTTTACAGATGACAAAATTGAAGCAGAGTTAAGTGGCTTTCCCAGAGTCACACAGCTAATAAGCATCTGAGACCAGATTTGAACTCAGGAAAATGAATCTTCATAACTTCAGGCCTAGAGTTGAACAAGATAATCCATTTCATTCCTTCCAGCTCTACATCTATGATGCTATTATCTCTATAAACCCCATTGGCCAATGTGGACAGGAATGTGGGGCAGTGAATAGAGAACTGACCCAAAGACGGATGACTTGAATTCAAACCCAGTTTTAACCTTAATGACGCTGTTTCCCAATCTGTACAAAGAGTATATAATAGTAGTACCAACCTCCTAGAATTATGAGGATAAAATGATATAATATTTGTAAAGCACTTGCAAAACATAAAGCTTTTATATAAATGCTAGGTAACAACATTAACGTTATTGTTATTTTCAAAGAGCATCTGACAATCAGAAAATATCAAGTGATTGGAAGGAAATATTAAAATCTTGCCAATCCTTTGTGTAAATCTAGTAAAATTCATTACAATGAATCAAAACCATATGTATAATTTTTTTCCATATTCCTAGCTTTATCATCCTCTTGAAAGGGGGAACACATTGTGACTTATCTCATCTTGAAAGGAAGCAGAATCTGTACCAATCTCTCTAGCATGGTCTTAAAATATTTTACCAGACAGTAGTCCAGACATGCTTTAATGTCTAGATGAAAAACAACTAAAATTAAAACTTCAATTACTTACAAACAAAAGAAACTTCTAAGAAAAAACAATTGTGAAAATGTCTGAAAAATAGTCTAATGTTTGAATTTGTATGTATATGTATGTATAAATGATAGGTTAAAGCCTTCTTTGAGCTCTTGTCTATTTTATCAATTTTCTCTGTGAGCCTTTTCTATACTCCAACAATGGGGCAGTATTTGACTTCAGCCCAGCCTAGCATCCTGCAATGTCACAAATCCTTAATGAGGGGTGTCTAAATTACTGAGGTTTGGTTGTTAATAAGGTGGCATCCTGCCAAGAAGAAACAGGTTGCTATCTTTTCTTTATTCAATTCACCTGTTATTCCCACTACAATCTTCTTTGGGGTAATGGTGCATTGTGAAATTGACGTGGAATAGGTAAGTGGCCCATTATGAGTTTTTAATGTTCAAGAAACTCATGTGTATTGTTTCCACAATTCCTAGGAAATTCTCCATTTTGCAGTTAGATGGGGAAGATACACATACACACATGAAACACACACATAAAGATTATCAGATTATGCTATTAAGATGCTCCTATGTATGAAATAATTATGATTAGGCAAGAACTCATAATAGTTCCCAGAGCCTTCAAATATAAATGCAAGCACATCCTTAGTACCAAACAAATGCTAATTCTTTTTTAATGCTCTTATTTCCTTGCAAATCTCTGTTTACACTGAAGAAAACGGTTCACTTTTTTGGTGCTAAAACACTGAAACAAATTGCCTTGAAAGGGAAAAGGGGAGGGGGTATCCTGCTGGGCATGTAAATATATGGATGAAGATGTGTACTGTTTATAAACTGGCAAAGACCCGGCCTTCTGCATTGAGCAACAAAAAGTAAGAGTTGTGAAATCCACAAGTAGGATCTAAAAAATGCAACCAATTATGTATCTCTGCCCTGAAGACAGTTAATAAAATATTCTGACATACATAAAAGCCAAGAAAGGCACTTGTCTATTTTCATTGTGATCAATAAAAACTGGCAACTCATTAACATGTCATTAGCTACCCTGCTGTTTCCAAAGTGTTAATGCACAGAAATATTAATTTCCAAATGTATAAGATCCCAGAGTTTTCTGACTTTGGATTTCCACATAAAATAATTAAAAATGGGTGAATCCAACTGAGCTTCTTTTCCGATGTGGCTATAACCATATGTTTACCATCTGCAGAATTATAGAAAGCAGATGAGGTAAAAAACAACAGCTGTAGCAGAAAATAATGCCATCAATTTCACTTCTCAGTGACAGCTCAGCTGTTAGATGCATCAATGAAGTCCAGGTAAGGACAGCTTTTGAACTCCAGTTTAACAGAGGTTGGAAGTACCTTTTTTTGTTCATCTCTTTTTTAAAAAAAATGGACCCATAATGGAAAAAGGCTTTTGTACAGCAACTCTCTTCAGTGATCAACAGTTATGGCCTTGCCACAATTGCCTTACCAAACCATATGGCTTCAGAGGGTTTTACTGGCTCATTGAAGTCCATAGTTGCCTTTTGACTTCCCCTTTTTCCTCCTCTAAAATTGTAACTGCATAATCAGCGTAGGCACTAAATGCATCAAAGGGAAATTGAGTGGGTAGTCAACCATCCTGATAATGGAAAAACTATGACTTTCTAAAAATGCAGATAAGTCTATCACTATCACCAGCTGTTTCTTCAGATGAATTCTGTTTTGACTGGAAGAAATCCCCAGATTGTCTTTGGAGGTCCCAGATAGGAATTACTTAATATTAGGAGCTTTTCTGGATGGCACTAAGTTAGCGATCATATCCTTCCTCCACTCTTTGATCAGTAATATATTTTTTGCATTATCCATAAGTATGCACCAGAAAGTTGAAATTATATTGAATGGGTATAGATATTTTCTGCTTTAATTTTCCCTAAGAAGTTTTTTATTAACATTTAAAATATAGAGCAATATTATCTTAAGCTAAAAATATACCACAAGCACTTTTAGATCCAGAAAAATAGAGTTGATAAAATAAGATAACTATGGTCTCTCAGACATGAAAAGAATTTTCTGTGTTACAAATAGCAGCTGGAAGGATGCTGCAATTCTCATTTAGAGAAAACAGGATACTTATTGGATGGGGAATAAAAAGAAGAGGGACAGGTAGGAGGGACCAAATCTCTATGCCCTCAAGATGATTGAGGAGTTGATATAATGTAAGTGGTGATTCTTCAGGAAAAGAGAGAGGAAAAGAAAAGCTGAGGAAGAAAAACAGGAGAAGAAAGGAGGAGGGTAAATCATAAGATTATAGGGGGCAGCTAGGTGGTGCAGTGGTTAGAGCACCAGCCCTGAAGTCAGGAAGACCTGAGTTCAAATCTGGTCTCAGACACGTCCTAGCTGTGTGACCCTGGGCAAGTCACTTAACCCCAATTGCCTCAGCAAAAAAAAAAAAAAAATCATAAGATTATAGATTTAAAGCTACAAGGGAACTTACTAATCTTTTCATATTTATTCACATATTAGACATGAGGAAACAGGACACAAAGATATTATATGACTTATCCAAAATTCATAGCTCATATGGAGTAAAGCTAGAATTCCTGAACCTAGGGCTTCTACTTTCAAAAAAAATTTTTTTTCCACTGCACCATCCAGAAATACTGATGATGTATATAAAAAAGCTATCATTTCAAATGGTGAGGATGTTATTTGCTTTTCTTCCTTATGAACATGAAATGATTCCATTGTTCATCCATCATTGTAGAAAATAACTCATAGTTAATGAGCTAATTAAGTTGTAACAAGAAAAACAAAAAAAAATAGCAATAGAAATGTGACAAACTGGCAGCTGAAGATCACCTTCATAGAGAAACAACCTCAATGAGACTCCATCTGAGGATACACCGGGAGGCAAGAGATGGTTCTGTTGATGGGCTACAGTCTTCAAAATGCCATACTTCCTATGGGCAGATAGAACAAGCTACTCCCACTAAAATTCATCAGGTTTCTTTGAAAAGATAAAGACAAGGGGCAGCTAGGTGGCATAGTGGATAGAGCACCAGCCCTGAAGTCAGAAGGACCTGAGTTCAACTCCGGTCTCAGACACTTCCTAGCTGTGTGACCCTGGGCAAGTCACTTAACCCCAATTGCCTCAGCAAAAAAAAAAAAAAGATAAAGACAAACGGTCAAGGGGTCCTGGTCCATTCTGCCTCTTCCACAAGGGCTCCTTCATTCACTGCAACCCATAATGATCCCTTCTTCTCTAAACTTACATTGTACATAATATCCATGGCATTTACTCCTCCACTGAATCATATGCTGCTCTGTATTCATGAGAAATCACAGACTCTTAGAGCTGGGAGCAATTTTGTTACTTAACTGTCTTAAATGTGCCTGTTTTGTCTCCTCTGGCTAGATTACATGCAAGATCCCAGAAGAAAAGAAACCTCACTCTACTTTTGGTTCCCTATCAGCCTCTAATTATAGTGCCATTCATATCCCTGGAATTGAATAAAGAAATATTGGTGGAGGGAGAAAGAAGAGGAGTCAAGCCAGAATGGTGAAGTAGCAGGAAAAAATGCAGTGAACTCTCCCTCAAAACTGCTCCAAAGAGATCTAGAAAACAACAGAGTGGATCATGATTGGGAAATCCAAGAAAAAAAATCATAGTGAATCACTTTTTCCAGCCATGTCAATGTAGGGAAACATAGAGATCTGTGCCACAATGTATCACAGGGTACATTGTTACTTACTATCCAGTTCCAGATCACAGATCCCTAGTAGAGTGAGGAAAGGAATAGCACCAAGAGATAGTATTGTAGCATGATAAGCTAGGGTAAAACTTAACTGTAAATAGGAAGGAAGAAGTGTAGAGGCAAGTAGCAACATTACGTCTCAGATGTGAGGAGGTCCATTTCTAGAGGAAATGGTAATGATGGGATGCTGAACAACTTAAAGTGAGAAAGGTTTAAGTCTAAATCCACTGCTGATATCTGTTGTGACCACAGACAATTCATTTACTTCGCTAAGCCTCAGTTTATTATTCATCTATACAGTGGGTATAATGGTACCTGTAATAACTACCTCACACAAGGTTGATACCACAAAATCTATGTGAGGCACTTTTCAACTTTTAAATGCTCTACAAATGCTCATCATAATTATGGCAGAGTATCACCAGCTACAGCTTTCTCTTATTATGCCAGTATATCTTTAATCTCACTGATATAATAGTCTTTCCTCTGGTACAGATTGCTCCCTCCTCATTACAACATGAAATAATCAGAAACAGATGAAAAATATATATCACAACTACAATAATGTGAATGAAAAGCTGAGCATAAAGACTTTATAATTGTTTTAGATAATAAATAATAGGGAATATATCTCATATCTTGGTCAACAGAGGCTCACAAGAGAAACTGTCAGACATGATCATTGTAATAGTAGTTTTTCCTTGTTACATGGTGGGGTTCAGTGGAGGAGTGAAGAAGCTTGTTGAGAGCATCAATAAAACATTTTTAATAAATTAAAATAAGGGCTCATTGGGAATATAGAAACACAGATACAAAGCACACACACACACACACACACACACACACACACACACACACACAAAATCATCTTTTTTTAAAAATCTCTGCTTACTTTCAGCAAGCCATGCTTTTGGTTGCGCTGCCCAAGCCATAAGTTACTTCCTGCGGGGAGGTTGGTTTCTGGAGGGTCTATCACTCGCTCATAAATCCTGTAGATGGAAATATCAGAGTTACTATAAAGACAGCCATAGCCCAAAGGAGAAAAGTAAGCATTGCCATCTAGCTCAGACACATTTAAACGGTGGTTGTTAGACTAGGGGTGTGTGGGGGGAAATAGGTACTATTTGCTTGGGGCTCTTTAGACACTAGGGCAAATAGAAAGATACATTGGAAAGAGCAAGTGCAATTTGCAATATCTTTAGTTCTTGAAAGATTATCCAGGTTTTCTTTTTTCTCCTTGCCTTCATCTTGTTGGTCAATTTTTTGTCACTTTATTGTCCACTAGAGATAATCCTAAGTGCTTAATACTAATAATCCATAAGCAACTGAGGCAGAAGCAAAGAAGCTGATGAGTCTCATTAGAATACTAATATACTGTCCAATGAACTAAGTGTTTTCTCTCACAGAAACATAATAAATAACAGATGGAATGGAGGTAGGGGAATATTCTACATAAGACCACAGGGCCTTGAAACCACATTTGAGAGAACAACATCAACAATTACTTTTAGATCATTCAGTAACTCCTAGCATCAGATTTGTCCAGTGAGTCAACTCCCATCCTGGTTTATTTATGTATCACTGGGAATTCTTATAGCTTGCCTCAGCTGGCCTTCTATGTTTGGTATTCTTTCTACATTACTTTTATTGACCTTCATACTCATGCTACATAATGTCTGCTTTGAATATATTTCTTCAATGAAGAGTACTTAACTCACTTCACTAAGACTGAGGCAGCTTGATGACAGATGCTTCCATTACCCTTCTTCTTGAAAACTCTCAGCAACATCTCCCACTCTCTTGACTCAGAAAAATGGTTACTCAATAGTCTCTCTGCCTATATATTGACCCTTATCCCTTCTTGCATTTCCCAGAATCTTATCTCAGAAATCACCCTCACTTCTTTTAATTCTTCAATCTCGGACTGTGGGGAACGAATGGATCACAAAAATATCTTCACTCCTTTTGTTGTTTGCTTGCATTTTGTTTTCTTTCTCATTTTTTTCCTTTTTGATTTGATTTTTCTAGTGTAGCATGGTAAATGTGGAAATATGCACATATTTAACATATATTGGATTATTTGCTGTTTAGGGGAAGGGATGGGGGGAAGGGAAGGAAAAAATTGGAACACAAGATTTTGCAAAGATGAATGTTGGAAATTATCCATGCATCTGTTTTGAAAATAAAAAGCTTTAATAAAAAATGTCTTAAATCTCCCATTCTCCATCAGCTATTTTACCCCTACCTACCAAAAAAAAATGTTCAGGTCTCCCAAAACCTTAAAAAAAGTCTTCACTTGACCCTTCTAACTCACTACCTCATACAGTAATTGTCTCATCTCCTCTTCCTTGTAAAAACTTCTTGAAAAAAATCTTACCTTTGATATTAGCCCTTTCTCACACTCTTCATGGACTCACTTCTGTCCAGTCATTCTATCAAAATGTCTGTTTCCAACTTAGATGTAATGGAGAGTTCGAGATTGTTGTAGTAAAAAGAAAAGCAAATGAACTTTGCAGCTAAAAAGTTCATGAATAAACTTCTCCTAGAGGTCTCAGCAACATCTTACATTGTTAAACCCCTTCATTGTTCATGGGACTCTCATTTCCTTTGCTTCAGTATGCCAAGTGCTTCTGGATTTCAAAATTCTTAAAACTCTATGTCTTCCTCCCTATCCCCTTGTTCAGTTTTTTTTAGGCATTCTCATTGTATCTCTGTTCTTTAGCACAGTGCCTGACACATAACATACTCTCAATGTTTGCTGATTCAGTTATTTATTTATTCAGTGGTTTCAACTATAACCTCTGTGAAAAGGATTCTCAAATCTATTATCTCCTCTATCCTGAGCCCCAAACTCAACAAATGTCCAACAAATTGCAATCCTTCTCAATTTAAATTTATTGATACCCCACTGATACCCCAAATTCAACATGTGCCAAATCAAACTCATTTCTTCATTATTATTGTTGTTCAATTTAGTAGTTAAATTTAATTCATTAAGAATTTACTCTTTTTAGACACTACAAATGCCAGGATGCAAACAACACAATCTTGCCTTCCCCCAAGGGCCCTGGATTGTACTGAGTAGTTACATTTAACCTGAAAGTAAATACTGAAGGTGACTGCAATGAAGGTAAAGAAAGATCAAGCAGAAGAAAGTAACGAATTTAACTCAGAGGTAAAATATTACATAGCTAAAGCTTTAACTACTATGGATTCTTCCAAATCTTTCCATTCTTTCCTCCAACCAGTCCCCTGTCCTTCCTTCTGATATACTGAGCTCCTTTCCATCACACTGAACTTCTGTGATTATTCATCATTCCAAGGAAATGCTTCATTCTGCAAGATCACATTAGCCCTGAAACTTCCCACTGAACAATAGCCTCTGTTCCTAGGGCCCCTCTTATTGGAAGGTATAGATGAGAGCTATTCCCCAAACCACCTTTCAAAGAAGGCATCCAGGTCAACATCTCAATTTCCCAGCTGGCTGTACTCGCTTGGACTTCTCTATTGGCTTCTACTATCTACCTTCCCTCCTCTCTACTTTTCCAGCTTTATGTGTTACCTTCCCACATTAGTCCCTAGTGAACAAGGATTGTCCTTTTCATATTTGTATCTCCCATACTTAGCATAGTTCCTGGCATATAGAAGATTCTTAATAAACATTCATTGGCTGATTTTAATGCTCAATTCAGATGCTTCCTACACCAAGAGGAATTTTTTTCCCTCAAAGTTCCTACTTATAACAGCCTTCTTCCCCACTCAGGCTTCAAACAGTACTTGATTGCATCTCACCTACACACTTATCAGGTATCAAAGATATTTAGACAGCCTCATTAAGTGAGGAATGTTATCTAAACTGTATAATTCATTAGTACCCAAAATAATACCCTACACACAGTGACTGAGATCATCAATTTTAATCCCTTATTTACTAAGGAAACAGATCTAGAGAAATGGATAAATGTTTGTTGAATGGAATTACATTCATATGCAGAGTGCAAAAATTCTTTATTATAGGAGATTGTTCTCTGAAAGGGAGGGAAGGCAAAGGAAATTTGGATAAATTTTTTAAAAACAAAATATCTAAATAAAATTGTTTTTAAATATTCACAAAACACTTTGCAATTATAAAGTGTTTTCAGCAAAATTATTTCATTTGATTGTCCAGAGTAAACTACAAAGTAGTTTGTGTGAGTTTTATTCTCCCCATCTTATACACGTACTGCTATTGCTAAGTGATATGCCCAAATATACAATGCTAGTATACGGTAGAGCTAGAATTGAAGCTCAGACTTTTTAACTGCACATCTAGTGCCCTCTAACCTCTGGTTGGGTAGCACCCCTCTAACTTGTATCTGGCCCAAGTTTCTTTTCTTCAGTATTTTTGGTATCCTTTACCAAGTTGTTGATTCATTTTTCATGATTTTCTTGCATTACTATCATTTTCCCCATTTTTTCCTCTGTCTTTCTTATTTTCAACATCCTTTTTGAGTTCTTCCATGGCATGAACACAATTCATATTTTTCTTGGAGGTTTTAAATGTAGGCACTTTGACTTTCTTATATTCTTTCTCTGTGTGTATTTTGATCTTCCTTGTCACCATAGTAACTTTCTATGGTCAGAATTTTCTTCTGTTTGCTCATTTTTCCAGCCTATTACTTGACTTAACTCTTGTTAAAGCAGGCCTCTGCTTTCAGGGTGGATGTTGCAATTACATATACATTTCCTTTAACTTTAACTTGAGACTTAACTGTTTCATTTCAGAGATCTGGTACATCTGTTTACAAAGATATTTCTAGGGATCTATAAGTTTCCAGATCTTCCAAGATGGTATGATATAAGGAAAGATGTGCTTATTACTCTCCTGGCAACCACAAGCACTCTTTTTTGCCCTGGAACTATGAGAAGGGTCCCCACTCCATTAGTGCAGCCAACTATGCCTTTTAACATATATGAAAGTAAAGCAAATAAGAACTTCAAGCCAAAATTATTTCTTCCCCCTAGTTGCTTTTATAAAATATTGAGAGAGGGAATAGGAAGAGTTTATGGGTTCCCTTGTAGATATCAATTTCATCCATTGTCCCTAAACATTTCGGTGAATCAATTAAAGAAGGAACTCTTTTCACACAAGGATTCAGCAGACAGACATGCTATTTTCTAGGTGGGGAGAGATGACTAAAAGTTTTGCCAATTATCTATAATGTGGGAGAAAATTTAGCTCATGGAGAGGGTAGTCTATTCCTCATCTCATTCTTGGAAGAAAAGTAAAAGTTAAAATACTGAAGAATCCCCTTATAGTGCCAAAGGTGGTGAATAGTTGTTGAATTACCATGGTTGAGATTCAACACTGAGATTTACATCTTTGTTCTGTGTAAGTATTGTTTTATTACTCACCAACAACAATCGATTGTTCCATAACAATATCAATAAGATATTCAGGTGGCAAAGTTTTGAATGTGCCAGGCTCATTATTTATTAATTATATAATATTTTAAAATTCAAAAAGACAAGCTCAATTTTATAATATTCTTCCTTCCCAAATATTCAGGCTATATAACTTCTCTGTAATATCAGTCTTCTGGAAGGATATTTTTTTTAAATTCAAAAAATAATGACTACTCACACATTTGGTACAAAATAATACACTAGGGGCCACTTAAAAAATTGTCCATGTCTTTAAAAAGCTTTCATTCTACTATTATAGCTATGTCTGGCTATCAAAATACAATTTTAAATACAAACCTATTTCACACTAAAAACTGCTTTTCTCAAGCCATCTTTAAAAACATTTGCTTCTGCCATCACCAAAAAATTACTTTTAGTCTAAAAGTTTATGGGCTTTCCAGAAATAGAAACTTCATCCATTCATTCTTTCATTCAGAATTTCACCCAATAAATTTGTATTAAGCATGGACTTTGTAGAATACCACTAGATACTAAGACACAAAATTTAGATAAGACACAGTTCTTGGTCTTTTAATATTCATAGTCCAGCAGAATAACGATCATCAAATACTCCATATAAGCCCCAAACAAAATAAGAATCAAGTACTAGAAATTCTACAGTCAAAATTGGTAGCCATTGGCATATATCCCATAGTGGCTTACAAGTCTGTTTTCAGTGGTGCACATGTTGATACAAATCACCAACATCTGCTTAAACAAAAGAGACAATATTTGCTGCTGCTTTTTAAAGTCACTGCTTATTACATTCTACTATTTTCCAATTCCTATTATGTAATTCCTATTACATTTTCCTGTTTTTGTGTGCACTGGGTAGGTGTGTACCCCGACTTGTAAGAATCAATTGTTTTATCATTCTCAAAAGTCTGAATTTGTCTTTAAAAGTTTCCTTTTTTTCTTCCATATCCTAGAAGCTAGAAGAAGACAGGACAGAATCTATACATGTTACTTTTAAAAGTAATACCTGGATTACAGTTTGAATCTTTTCACCTCAAAATCATATGAATATCAATTAGCATTGTAAGGGTAAAGTATGGAAGCATTAGCTAATATCAAAAATGTGTACTCATGAATTGACAGATGTGATTCTTTAAGAAATAGAAAAGTGTACTCCAGCCCCAAAGAACTGGGAAAAAAAAGAATATTCATTCAGAAAGGAAAAACTGTCATTTGGTAAAGTTCTGCTCTTGACTTGTTCTTAGTTTATCTAGGTCAATCACTCTGCATGAAATGACATTTTGTCTTCATTCTAGTTTCCACTATATCAGCTTCCATTTAACGACCTAATTTATACTTCTGGCTTTCACCTTTTACTGTCCTTTCAGATACAGTGACTCTACTCATTCTGATTCTAAGACTAAAACTCATCTCTATTATTTTGCATCTCTTTCTTGTTAAACCTAGTGCCCATCTCCTCCTTGGCTAGGCAGTGAATGCCTAGCTTGCCCATGCACTGTGGATCCGATTGTAGATCATGGCCTAATTCAGATTTTCTGAGCCAGATGTGATAGAATCTGCAATTGACAACATGTTGCATAAGTCATTTTTCACTACAAAATAGGCAAGCTCATTGTTAAAGATTTATAAGGAAAGTAGCAAGCCAAAAAAAAAGAAAGAAAGAAAGATCAATGGGTAGGAGTCCCATTGGTTTGGTTTTCAGTTCAATGCAAGAAAAAAATGCCATAAAATTAAAGATTTCCAAAACAGAATTGCAGGAGTATAGATATAAAGCTAGAAGGGATATTGGAAGACATCTAGCCCAATTTCATCATTTTACAAGTGAGAAAACAGAATCAGAAAGGTTAAATGACTCTCCTAACCAAAGTCACACAAAGTAAACAACAAAACCAGCATCTAAATCCATATCCACGCCTCCAAAACCAATATTTTGTCCACTGGAGAGGTTACTTGAGCTAAGATGGCATCCTTCATTAGATATCTTCAGTCAAACGTTTGCCTTCATAAGTTATATTGTATAGAGGATTCCTGCACAGATATGGATCAGAATAAAGAGTACCTATGGTCCCTTCCAGCTCTGAAGCTCTAAGATTCTGTAACATTTCAGATGAGAAACTAAATAACCAAATTTACCTATCTTTCATAATCAATCCTAAGAGAATATAACTCTGATTATTCATAATATGTAATCACATTGCTAGTAACCACCTTCTCTCCTCTATTCAATTATTTCCAAATCCAAGACTTCTCCCATTGATAGCCCAGACAATCAACAAATATTTCTCCTCCATTTGCCTCTATGGAAAAATGGAGGCATTCTTATTAAGGAATGATATTTTGGGAAATTTATAACATGAAAACATTTTGTTTTTCAGAATAATAAAAGTAGTTGGTGATTTAAAACTGGTGAGATCAAGAAGATTCCTTCAGGTGAACATATTACATTACATTCAATACAATTAAAATTATGCTAATTTCTCATATTTCTAAAGGTATCCCAATACAATGAATTTATTTTAGAGCCATTTAGAATTTTCTTCTGAAATAAGTCTAAAGTTTGTCTTGATGTTGTTATATTCCACCTACAAAAACAATAAAACAAGGTGATATCCTGTTAAGCTGTCAGGGGAATTGTGGGAATTTTGCACACATTAATAGCTCTCAACATTTTAAAGTATAACTACCTTACTTCGAATATAACACCATGCAAAATTAAACACCTAGCACAATGCAAAACTATTCAAGAGACAAGAACAATACAAAGGCAAAGGGTCATGCTCTCTGTGAAAACTATTCACTGAATTACCAGATCACATTAAGAATCTCCTTCAAGAGATAGCTTATATATATATATATATATATATATATATATATAAAAGCTATCTTTATTCATGACTGTAGTGAAGACAGTCCTCTCTGTTGAGTGTCTCACTTGCTAAAAAGGTTAGTCATTAGTCTAAGAACTTGATTTTCTATAAGCAGATAAAGTCCCCACTGCTGCTCACAAAATAAAGCAGCAGTTCAACAATACTACTTAGGAAAGAATATTGGATTTTTATTTGCCTGGATGAGTAAAGGCCTCTGAAAAGACTCCTTGGGACCTATACCAATTATATGAGGGAATGAATTTCCTTAAAGCATGGGGATCGACACATATTAGATTACAGCTCAATAAGACAATATGAACACCAAAAGAGATGCTAAATTAAAAAAGGGTATCTTGGACTTTTGCTGGCAAGTGAAAAACAGACTTTCCTCTCTGAAGAAGAAAGGCAAAATTACCCTCCTACTGGGTACATTATTTCTCCTCTAGGGTCACTTGGGCAGCCAGTGGTATTGCAGACGGGGTGCTGGGCCTCCAAGACTCTTCCTGAGTTCAAATCTGGTCTTAGATACTTACTAGCTATGGGACCATGAGCAATTCACTTAACTCTGACTGCTCCAGTTTTCTCATCTAGAAAATGAGCTGGAGAAGGCGATGGCAAACCATTCCAGTATCTTTGCCAAGAAAGCCCAAAATAGGGTAAAGAAGAGTTGGATAGAAGTGAAAAACAGTTTAACAATAACAGTTAAGGGTTAGTTAAGTTTTAGAAGTATTTATATAGAAGCTTTTTCAAGGAAGACAAAGGGTTGGTATCATTAATTGACCCCCTCCCATCTCTGGACAAAAGCCCTGATTATTTCAATGAATCACTAGAAGTTCCTTGAGGTCAGGGGTTATTTCATCTTTGTACTTGTATAGTCAAATCTAGGCACAGTGAGTGGAAAATAATAAACAGCTGGTAACAGAGTGAGTAGTGCTAAAAAAGGAAGATGAAAGACCTGAAATCAAATCTGGCTCACATATTTCCTAGGTGTATGACCCTGGAAGTCATTTAAATTCTTTAAGCCTCAATTTTCTTGTTTTTAAGTGAATGGTTTCATTTCTGCTATTATTATTTATAATAACAATAAAATGACTAGCATTTATATAGTGCTTTAAGTTTTGCAAAGCATTTTATTGATGCTAACTCATTTAATCCTCACAATAATCTTGAGAGGTAAGTACTGTTATTACTCCCTTTGAGAGAAAATTGAGGCAAAGGCTAAGCGATTTGCTCAGAATCACTCAGTATCTGATGCTAACTCCATCTACAATGCATTGACATGATACCTCCCTTCTCTAAACCTTGTTTACTCATCTTTTTTCAGACATTTGTAATTGCACAATTAGCTTGCTGCACAAGAAAATCAGATCAAATAGGAAAAAATGAGAAAGAAAATAAAATCCAAGCAAACAATAAAAGAAGTGAAAAAAACACAATTTCCTTATCTATAAAATAGGAATAATAAAAGTACTTACTTCACAGAGTTATTATGAGGATCAAATAAGATAATATGTAAAAATGCTTTGCAAATCTTTAACTGGTACATAAATGTTAGTTATTATTAATAATGACAAATAACTGTTGAGTAACTAGTTGCCTGAAATATTTGCCTTATCTGTAAAGGAATGAAAATGGAGAAGTTATTTGAGTTCCACTAAAAACTAATACCATATACATCTTTTTTTTTTTTACTAATACTGATGTCAACTTGTCTTTCTATAGTTTTGTAGAACCTACAGAATAGATTATAGGATCTGGAGATGGAAGAGATTGGTCTTTGACATAAGCCTATCATTTTACAAAGGAGGAAAATAGAGCCCAGAGAAATGAAAAGACATGATCAAACTTAATAAGTTAGTTACACAGATAAGAAATAGCAAAGCTGGGACTGCAAACTGGTTTTCCAATACCAAGTGCTCTTTTCACAAAATATCTGACAAACAGTTCTCTCTTTTCTCTGTCTCTATCTCTTTCTCTACCTGCCTGTCTCTGTGTCTGTCTTTCTCTTTTGCTTGCTCTCTCTCTCGCTTTCTTTTGGGGCTCCCTCTCTCTCTACCCCCCTCCTTCCCTTTTTTCTCCCTCCCTTCTTAAATCATTGAATCTTATCTATATTGCCACTTGAATAAAGTTCCATTCTCCTAACGCCCCCTTCTTGACGCTACAATATATACAGTAATTTTGGACATTCATTCTCTCCATGTCCCTCCAACCTTACTATCCTTTTTTTCATATTCTGGATCTCCTTAGAATACAACAACCTTCTTCCTTTCCACATAATTTTTGAATTTCTTTCAAAAAATAAATGAAAAACAATTCTGAGTGCTTACAATTTACATGGTATTTTAGGGTTTCTCATATACTTTACATGTATATTACATTTGACCCTCATGATAACCTTGAGGTAGATGATATTAAACTATGAGCTCCTTGAGAGAAGAGGTTATCTTTTTCTCCATTTTGTATCCTCAGTACTTAGCACAGTGCCTGGAACATAAGTGCTTAATAAAAGTTTACTTACTAATTGAGTTTTAGAAAAGTTAAGAGACCTACCCAGAGCCACACAGTTAGCAAACAATCCAAGTACGACTGGAACATAGGTCTTCCTGATTTCAAGTACAACATTTGATTCATTATGTCATCTATAATTGATTATTTTTGGCTGAAAATCTATGTCATGATAGTTATAATCCCTTTTTACATAACTAAAATGTATAACAATAAATGATATAAAGAATAAGTATTAAAATACTTGTCTGAAAAAGAAGTGGTTTGGTCAAGTGGCTAGAGGAGAGAAAACAGAAGGGCAATCCAGGAGCTAGAATATGCCTAAGAAATTCTTGGGTGAACTAGAACAGAAACTCTTTGTTCTTTTCAGGGACCTCTTTGGAAATCTGGTGAAGCCTGGGGATCTCTTCTCTGAAATGTTCTTTAAATGAACAAAATAAAAATCAAAAAATTACAAAGGAAACCAATTAAATTGAAAAGCAGTTATCAAAATATCAAAAAGTCAAGTTCCTGGACCTCTGATAAAAAATCCTCTATTCATCTGAGTGCAAATTAAAGCATAACTTTTTAATTTTATTTTTCTTGCTGTTTTGCAACAGGGAGAGAAATATATTTCATAAGATTTCCCATGTATAACTGATAGCATACCACTTGTCTTTTCAGTGGATGGAGGGAAGGGCTGGAGGAAAAGAGAACATTTGAAGTTTGAGATTTTTTTAATTAATAAATAATCCCCCTCCCCTGGAAAAAAAAAAGAATTCTTGTTCAGAAGATCAGTGGATAGACTCTTTGGAAAACTTATGGGAGAATGTGGAAAAGAATCCTACAGAATGAAAAAATGTGGATGAGATAATGTATTTGTTGAAATAGAAGCAATATGGCTACTATTGATAACTGCATGGCTAATGTCCCTAAATTAAATATCCTAATATACAATTCTAATGTTCCCCACCTAGAACCATAATAGGGCTTCTATAAGAAAAAGCTCAGCAGTATGTTACTCGCCATTTGTTTAACAAACCTGGACCATAGCACCAACAAAAAAGAATCTAATCGGGGAGCAGGATTGTACTTGACTGCCAGCATTTAAGAATTGAATTTGCGGTCAAACCCACACACATATAACACAGTGAACAATAAAGCAAAGCTCATCAGGTATCCAAACAGTTTGGCAGTAGGTCATAGAATAAATAATGATAGCATGTGTGAGACAGAGAAACAAAGACAAAGAGAGATGGAGAAAATAGAAAGACAGAGAAAGACTGGGGGGGGGGGCAGGTAGAAATGCAGAGACAAAGACCAAAAGAGTCAAAGAAAGAGATAGAGAGAGGAATGAGGGAGGAAAAGAGAATTGGGATCTTAGAGGGGGAAAAGTCTTTGTTGTCTTAATTGAAAAGCAGTTTGTGAATGAATGAAATACTCAACTCTGTTGTCATGATTCTCTGCCAGAATTGCTATCAAGAATAGTCTCTCAAACAAAATCAAACCCAGGACAAAACCCAATGTGTGATCTATTTCTTCTCTCTGGAAAACTCATACATCTCTCTCATTTCCTTTCTAAATTGTTAGATTTCTCTCCCTCTTTCTCCTTTTCCTTCCTCTCAGTTGGGTCTCCTGCAGCACCAAAGGTTCATCCCCATGTCTGTACCTTCATGTCCCTTGACCAAAGCCAACACAAGCCTTCCCCCTTTAATCCTCATTGCCTCCTTCTTTTCAGGAAGTGCCTTAGATTATAGCCTTCTGAAGAGCATGAGAGAACTCTCCAAAGAGCAGCTTCCTTACAGATTGGACTGCACAATCCACAGTGTATAGACATTGAAAGCAATGAGGAACAACAAAAACTGGAAACTGTCAAAAAAAGAAGAAACTGCTGGAGTAAAGTGATCCTCAAGAATGATAAGAGTTTGAGAGCCCCTCTCCAAACAAAAGAGATCAGGGATGAGAACCAATATGTTATTCTAGGTTTCTAATTCCTGGGTAATGCTCTTAACAACATAATATTGTGTCCAAGAGAAGATTTTAAAGTCTACTCCTTCACAACACTCCCCTCCTTGTCTGAGCTTCCATAAGAAAACTTGTCCTAATCTTGTCACTCATCTGGTTAAAGCATGGGTGCAAGGAGGCCAAAGTCATAAAAAAGTAAAAGTAACTTGTGAAATTTAAAAATCACATAACTGTTCCCTGGTTAAGATTTGTAAATTTCATCCTAACCAGCCATTTTGCATATACAACTCACATACTAAGAATATAGTAAATATTTATGGAATTGTATTTTGGTATAAAATTATTACATTATTTATATATAATATATATCATATATTATATGTCAAAGCTATAAAGGGCTATTTAAAAGCCCCAAAGTACATTGATCTACTAAAAATATTTGACATTTTTATAAAACCATCATGTGGTTTAATTTTCAGGAGGAAATAAATTTGGAAAGGATTGATGGTTCAAAAAAGGGTCCCAATGGTTTTTGCTAAACAAATTATTGCATATAAATGCATTGGAATATTATTGCATTGTAAGAAATAATAAGAGGTACTGAGAAACACAGAAAGATATATGAACAGATACAGAATGATAAAAGGAAAATAAGGAAAAAACATAAAATGATTTGAAGAAAAACACTGCAGTCTTAGATTGTTATAATTTGGCAAACTTTGGAAGACTTACCTAGGATCATAGATATTCTAATAGACTTACAGGGAGACAGAAAATCCTGGATCTATAATGTTTACAGGCATTAAAAAACTCAATTTGTCCTGGATTTTCAGTCAAGAGAAATAGGGATTCAAGAATGAGACACAACCTGCTAAGCATAGAGACCAAAAGTAAGATGAGGGTTATTTGGGCAAGCATGGGCTAGAGCTGAAAGCCAGCCAAGCCAGTGGTTTTCGCAAGGGTGGTATTTAGGGAGAGTGAAGTCCAGGCAAACAGCATCTCTGTTCTCTTTCCTTATATTTTTTTTCCTGGAAGGTATGACTGGAAAATTTCTACTCAATATTTATCTCAATTCCTTTCATCAGAAACTGCACTTAGACCAGGAGTGTAGTTAATGATTGAGCTACTCTAACTGGAAACATCATTGCAGGCTTTTAAATTGTTTAATGTGTATTTATGTGGTTTTGTTACTTAATATTGCCAATAAATTACATGGCTACTAACAGTAGTTTTATCTAAGCCTGTAAGTACATGGTTTAAGTTTGAAAAAAGGAAGCTAGCCCCATGGGAGGCTACAATATAGACAATTTCTGAGAATATATCAAATCATACTTATTGAACTGTCTTTAAACTTGAAAAGAAAAAAAAAATGAGAAGATAAGCCAATAGGAGAGAAGAGGGGTTTGGTATGGTTGTACCTAAATGATGCTTCCTCTTTCTCCTCTTCTTCTCTCATTCTCACACTTTTTCATTCTCTTCCACTCTCAAACTCTCCTGCATTCTCTCATTCTGTGTCTCCATCTCTGTTCAAGACTGTGTTCTCCATCTCTGTTCAAGTCTGTCTCCATCTCTCTCTCCGTCTCTCTCTCTCCCCCCTTTCCTTCTCTTCCTCTCTCCCTCCCTCCTTCCCTCTCTCTCTCCCTATCTCTCTTTTCCCTCTCTCTCCCTCTCTCCCGTGGAGTCTCTGTGTACGTCTCTCTCTCTCTCCTCTCCCTCTCTCTCTCTCCCTAACTCTCTTATATACATATGCATGGATTCACACATGTACACAAACACATACACACTAAAGAGGCATAATAATGTTAAAAGCCAACTGATAAAAGATTAAATCCAGTGACTAATTTTTGTCCTTGACAGAAGATAATGAAATATCCTTATTTTCTTCCTCTCTGTAAAGAGGTGGAATAGTATGATTGTGGAATGCTTGAAATATTATCTTGTGATAATTGGTAATTGTCCATCAGTTTTGAAAGAACTCTTAATTGTTTGTTACAATGGGGAGTTCTACATGTGGGTGGGAGAAGAGAATATCAGGAAATAACTATGTTATAAAAATAAATGTTGTTTTTTTTTAAGAAAGCTAAAGGTGAAATTCCAGTTGGCAAAAGCTATGGCCAGACATTATAACTACACTGATTTTTCTTTTGATTATGCAGTTAAACTGAACAGATCATTATATTCTTTATTCTTGCCCAGGGGAAAACACATCAGGTCTGAAGTCTTTAACTTTTACAAACTTGTTTCTCTATTTTAATTTTTATTTTGCTTCATTGAAAAGTATTAAGCTCCCTTGCAAGCTTTTCTACAGTATTCTGCCTAGTCAGACCATATTTGAGGTACTATGTTCAGTTCTGGAGTCTACATTTTAAAAAGGACATGGATAATAGGAAGACTGTCCAGAGCAAAGAAACTAGAATGGCAAAAGTCCTCAAACTTATCTCTTCGTTCTCAGTTGATGGAAATTCTCCCCAATCTTAGTCCCTTCCTTCTGAAATTATCTCCTATTGATCTTCTATTTTCAAGTTCATACATAATGGTTTGCTTTTTTTTCTCCCCATTATATGTGAGCTCAGTGAAAACAAGGACTGGTTTTGGTCTTTCTTTGTATCTTTGGTACTTAGCATGGTGCTGGGGACACGATAAGTATTTAATAAGTGTATGTTAACTTGATGTGAAAAAGAGAAGTTTCAGGGCAACCCAATAGCCCTCTTCAAATATTTGAAGGATTATTATGCAGAAAATGGAATGGATTTGTTCAGTTTGGATGTAAGAAACAAGTTCCTACATTAATAGTTATCCAAAAGTAAAAGAGACTATGACAGAGGTGATGGTCTTCCCTCCACTGGGAATGTGTGTGTGTGTAATATATACATATGTGTGTATATATGTATATATACATGTGTATATTATTACACATAATATACATGCACATGTATGTATCCTACATATAGGTTCCAACTACATAAGACTCCATCATTGAAATTTGAGTTAACAAGTACCTTCTTCAGTAGCAGTAGCAAGAGTAATAACTGATGCTACTTTTATATTTTTTCTGAAACTATAGTTTCATCCACATCCAGCTATTTTTTTATTTCAAGACCAACCTTTTATTCCTCCCCAACACTCGGCTTCTCAGCGGACATGTACATCTAATATTTATACAGCACTTTAAATTTTGCAAAGCCCTTTGTATAAAATTTTCCTATGAGGTAGGTTACTACAATTACTACTATTTTACAGAAGTGGAAACTGAGGCTCAATGAGGCTATCTGATTTATAGCTAACAAGGATCAGAAGCAGGATCTGAATGGATGTGTTTCTAATTCCTATCTAGCCCCTAAACCACTTTAGCAAAACACCTTTTACGCAAACAAATGTCTCAGCATGAATAGGATGTTAATCACACATCCTTTCTAGGAGATATTTTTTAGCTGAACACCTTATACCTAGTATTGTGTGAGAAGGGGAAGAAGGAATTTTAAAAAGATATAGGCTGCCTTTTTGTAGTGGCTAGAAACTGGAAACTGAACGGATGCCCATCAATTGGAGAGTGGCTGAATAAATTATGGTATATGAATGTTATGGAATATTATTGCTCTGTGAGAAACGACCAGCAGGACGATTTCAGAGAGGCCTGGAGAGACTTGCATGAACTGATGCTGAGTGAAACGAGCAGAACCAGGAGATCATTATACACGGCAACAGCAATATTACATGATGATCAATTCTGATGGACATGGCTCTCTGCAACAAAGAATTGTCTCAAACCAGTTCCAATTGTTCACTGAAGAAAACCATATACACCCAGAGAGAGGGATATGAAATATGGACCACAACATAACATTTTCATGCTCTCTATTGAGGTTTGCTTGCATTGTGTTTCCTTTCTCTGATTTTCTGGGTTTTTTTTTTCTTGTAAATAGGATTTTTCTTGCACAACTTGTCAAGTATTTCAACATTATTAACATGTAATGGATTTCCTGCCATCTAGGGGAGGGGAGGGTACTGGGGGTAAAATTTGCAATGGAAAGCTTTGTAAAGATCAATGCTGGGGAACTACCTATACATATGTTATACAAATAAAAAGCTTTAAAAAATAAAGATATAGGCTGTGTCTCATAAGGCACTTATAATCTCATTTTTCCAACCATATAACACTAATTTCCAGGACAAGCGGTTGCAAGATGACTGCCTAAAAATATTTTTCAAGGGGCTGTTAGAACTACTGGAACAACTTACAAATAATAACCACATTATAAGGCAAATAACTTTGTGAGACTTAAAAACTATGTTCAACAATAACCAACCCTGAATACAGAATACCCACAATGACAGACTGTTCTTCCTACCTTTTGACAGAGATATCATAATCAAAGTACACAATGAAATATAGATATATAGATATATACATATAGATAGTACAAACATGTATGTACATATATGTACATATATGTGTGTGTATGTGTATGGACATGGCCAATGAGGGAATTTCTTTCACCTGACTCTGAATATTTGTTATAATGATTTTGTTTTCCTTACTGTTTTTTTTTCAATGAGGAGGAGAGAAAATAGATCTTGTTCCTTAAAAAAGTTAAATTATTTTGGCAAATGTTACTACACTTTCCCAGAAATTAAAAACAAAAAGGAAGAAGTTAGATGACCATCCTTTGGGAAGCACTTTTATTATACTTTTCCTATCTTATCGTGTTTTGTTTCCCCAATAAAAATATGTCAATACCAACACTGTTGCTTTTTAATAGTGATTACAGAAAAGAAAGCTCATGGAATATGACTTTAGTTTTGCAGCAACAGTCCTGAATTATTCAATGTGTCTGAGGCTTTTTCTTTCTGAAAGAAAAACCAAAAAAAAAAAAAAAAGAACAATCTTGAGAGAATTTTTTTTGATTTTTCATGCCATCAGTTCTGTCATAGATAGGAATGCACAATCACTGAAGAAAAGAAAAGCAATTTAGATAACATTTCCAGTTCTAAAGGAAGACTTCTGATATTAAATGTGGCAGCCCACAATAGTCACTGCCAACTGTTTAATCAAAAAGTTATTGTTCAGCAGTAGGGGGTTGTAGGGAATAAGACAAAATGGGCCTTGCCAATAATGCCTTCAATTGGGGAAAATGTCTGATCGAGTTTAAAGCTCTTTTCAATCTCTTATGTAATCATTTAACTCTGATGGCACATGTTTGATAAAGCATTTCACAATGATTATAAGAAAATCACAGAGACAATTCAGCTCTCCTTCTTTCTTTAATTATCTTTCTTATTTTTGCCATACTCCTCTTGTTCAGGTAAGAGAATGTAAATACAAAGGGAGATATTTTAAAAGATTTCTCAAAAACTCTACTGCTAATAATAGAAAAAGATAAGTGATATATTTGTGCTAAATGGCAAAAGACAACAAAAAATACTAAGAGGATTGGGGGACTAAATGAGGAATTTAGTCCTCCAAACTTTCAAATTAAAGCAGCTTATGGTTTTGAGGCTTAAAACCAAATAGTGTTGAGTGGATGTCCAACAGTTGTGGAATGGCTGAATAAATTATAGTATATCAATGTTATGGAATATTATTGTTCTATAAGAAACGACCAGCAGGATGATTTCAGAGAAGCCTGGAGAGACGTCCATGAACTGATGCTGAGTGAAATGAGCAGAACCAGATGATCATTGTACACAACAATAACATGATTATACAATGACTGATTCTGATAGATGTGGCTCTTTTCAATAATGAAATGATTCGGCCCAATTCTAATAGATTTGTGATGGAGAGAGAGCCATTTGCATCTAAAAAGAGGACTATAAGTACTGAATGTGCATCACAGCATAGTATTTTCACCTTTTTGTTGTTGGTTGCCTTTCTCATTTTTTCTTTTTGATCTGATTTTTCTTATGCAACAAGATAAACGTGGAAATACATATAGAAGAAACTGCACACATTTAACACACAATGGATTACTTTCTGCACAAGGGAGGGAGAAAAATTTGAAACACAAGGTTTTGCAAGGATGGATGACAAGCTATCTTTGCATATATTTTGAAAATAAAAAGTTATTAATTAAAAAAATAAATAAGTGGTCTTGAAAAAATCAGTTTCATAGAGCAATAAGATCAGGACATTAAAGTACAGTCTAAAGAAAATTGTCTAGAAAAATATGTTTGCTTATATATTGAAAATGAAAAGCTATTATTTTAAAAAAAATTAATGTTCTTGAAAAAAAAATTCGCAAAGCAATATGAGCAAGACATTAAAGTATAGTCTAGAGAAAATGGAATGAAACATGATACTGGGAGGACCAATATCTAGCCCAAGCTCTGTCGCTTTTCCCTTGTGACTTTCACCAATGCTTTTTCATGGGATTCTGTTCTGTCAAGTCAAATCAACAAAGGTTTCTTAAACACTTTTAATGTGCCAACCAGCACTGAAGATACACATTCAAACAGAGGTAACTTGTCTTCAGGTAACTTACGTTTTAATGAGGAAAGAAAGTCCATAAAAGAGAGCTGAAAATGGATGGGGGGAATTTTTGTGGGGGCCATGGTGGCAAAATCCAGACAATTGAAAGCAGTCAAAAGATAGCTGATTTAGGCCATTCCTTGAAATTGACATTCCCTCTCAGAATTCACCAATGAGAGAAAGGGTTGGCAGGGGCAGAGCAAGAAGGCAGCCCAAAGCATAATGGCAAAGCCTCAAGAAGGGTGGCTGGTCTGGACCTTCCTGAAAATGGAAGTTCCAGAATCAATGGACTAAGACAGATGACTGAAGAACCTTAGGGAAATTCTAGGATGAGAAAGCAGGTGAGCTACTGATATTTTTTACTCCAGAGAATCAAAACCAGAGCTGAATGAGAAATACATTGCACAATTATACCTGCCATAGGGATATCATGAGAAATGACATCTCTATGAGTTGACTCATGTTAAAGCTTTCAATACTATATTAAATGCCATCCAAATGTAGTCAATCAGTACAACTTCACTCTATGTATGGTCTCACTGATTGGCATTCTCTCCCAATGATGCTAATCATAATCCATCTACTCTCATCCCTAGGCAACTCCCTTCCACATCTTCCCATAAATGTTCCAATCTATGTTCCAAAGTCCTTCCACAAATTATCATAACACCGAGCGAATATAAACAAAGCACAAAAGTTGTCCATCACTTATCTCTGACTCTTGCTATATAATCAACCTATCTTTTTAAAGTATATCTCTTGGCTGACATTCTTAATGCCATTTATTCCTGATAATTGATTGTAATTGGAGATAGACTGCTCATTTTCAGGTTATGGGGCTTGATTAAATAATGAGCAAAGGGACATTTTAAGCACCTAAATTTTTAGTGTCTTATGAATAAGACAGAGAAGCAGAGTAGAATGATGGATAAAATCTGGCTCTAGAAAAAAATAAGACAAGGATTCAAATATTCCTTATGATGCAAATTAAGATAGGTAAATCACTTGACTTCTCAGGCTTCCAGGAAATGCTCTAAGCCTAAAAGATGCAAACCAAATGTCAATCTACATTGGTAGAGGGAATTTCCTCTCTGAGAGTTCTATATAATAATAAAAGCAGAGGTCCAACTTGCTAAATAAATAGATAAATACATAGATAACACTTCAGACAAATGATGATTGGTTGTCACTTTTCATCCAGTTACGTTAGCATACACATAATATAGACATACCCTTAAAGAAGAAAAAAGAACAACATGAAACAGAAAATCATTCATTTTTTAAAGTCCAGAAAAAGCTATTTGGTATCATTTTTGTTGTTCATCCTTCATTTTCAAAGAGAAACAGAGAAACATCCTGGTTTGATGTGTGTGAAGTGGATTAAAGTGAAAAAGTTGCACTGTCGCATCCTCATGCTCTCTTCCAGAGTCATCAAAGTACAGTGGTGAGACCAAAGTCAGGATGATCAGTGATGGTCAAGGATACAGTAGATCACCTTGGTATCTTTGATATCTGGCAAAGCTTTAAGTATTCCACAGCAATTGCTTTACCTGCCTTCACAGCCATTGGAACAAACTGTTCTTATCTGCCCATTTCACCAAAAGAATTCTTGGGGTAGCCATCTCCCTACCTCACTAATGAGTGTGAGATTTGCCACTTACCCTTAGTCCATTTGAGTCTGTATAATTGAGACCAAAAGAAAGAAATGAATTTGTCTAGAATAGGGACTCAGAAATGCCCATTATTCTACAATGTCTAGAAAGCCTGAGGGCCCCTCGTGCTATATGGAATAGCTTACCATATGTTTAGGAGATTACAATGGATACTATAGCAAAATATTCCAAATTCATGTATAGCCTAAGGAAAATTTGCAAGTAAACATTGGGTCCAAACACACTTTGGAATTTTACAACCTCCACTGTCCACAGAGTCAGGAGCACAACTAAAAGTCAGAAAAAACCTTGATGAATTGGTCCACAACAGAGTCATGCTTTCTGACTTCAATTAAGTCATATTAGCAATCTTATTTTATTCAACTAGAATCCATTCTTAGATTCCCAATTGGGACTATTTCACAAACCCCCAAATTCAGTCTTATCAATTAATCTCTTTTACTCTACTTTTTAAGACCACTGGAAATCTTGGTTTGAATTATAATTTTGTGACCTTGAGTAATTTTTATTTATTTACATTTAATTATTTTATGACCTTAGCTTTCCCGTTATGGTGTGAGATGATCTGTTCCAGTTCTACCATACTGTGATCTTGCTAATCAGATCCCCAGAATCAAGAACCAACTAACACACCATTCTTTAACTTCCCTCAATGGGAACCATCTACAACCATCTTCTCTCTCCTGTCTCAGAAGTTAAGAAGGTCCTTGTTTTTGCCCAAAGTAAATAGCTCAATAATGTAAAAAGGTGGATAGCCAGCTATGAAATGGAGCCCTGCTTCTTTCCATTCTGAAATGAACAGAGACTAAGTAAAAGCTATGCTACAGTAGTGTGATGGAGGGAGACAGACCAAAACAAAGAAACAGGGAGTCAGAGAGCCATGCAGAGCTGAATATGTACACTTCAAATGGGTTTAAGAGACAAAGCAATGAACACAAGTAATCATCTGACAATGCCAGTCTAGAGACTGGAATACTAAGCTCTGAGTCAGCAACAAACTAGCCCACGAGGGACAAAAGCTGAGTACAAGTTATTCTATTTTGTGAAGTTACCTAATTTCTGATAAAGCATTTTCGATTTTTGCTGTCTAGATATAATCCAATCAATGTTAGCTGATTGTGATCTGTTTCCTTATTTATAAACCAGAATTGAAAAAGAGAAGACCAGTGAAAAGTTAGGAGAGATACAGACATAAACAGAACCAAGGTTTTGAACTTTAATAAAAAGCAAAGGTTTCTGTCCTAACTAAGGGGATGAGCCACATGTGGGAGATTCTCTCATTTAAAAAAAAAATATTGTTTTTAGAAATTTCTCCAAGTAAGGTAAAAGTGCACCAGAGTTTTCCTACCCTCTGGCTAAAGTTCAATGGCTCAAATAGCCATTACTAGAAGAAGGTTGAATGAATAAAAAAATCAATACTTTAAGCAAGTTCACTTCCCCGCTATGGGGTAGTTTGTCCCAAATAATAAGTTGTGTGGAGGAGCTTTTTAAAGAAAATCAACCACTTCTCCAACTGCTCAAAGAGTGAGGAAAGATGGGAATTATTTCTAAGGCACAGCTTAAGTAGAGTTAACTGCTTTTCCTGTCATACTGATCACCTATAAGTACTCCCTATCATTACAGATACAATATTCTTCCTCCATATCGGTACTTCTTATAATCATAGCATGGCCCTACTCTCCAACCATCTCCAATGTTACCCAAACTTGGACTCCATCCCTGAGATCTGACAGAACTTTTTCTCTTATCTTTTGGAGAACCAGGCTTCCATACTATTTCCTGCAAAATCCTTTTCCCTACTTTCTATCCTTTCTCTAATTATCTTATATTTATTTCCTTGTAAAAATGTTTTTATCTTCCTGGGAGTATGCATACCTCTTTATGGGGAGGTCAGGTTACAGAGTTTTTTGGAGAGAGAGGGAGGGGGAAAGGGGGGGGGGGGTGTTATCTCCAGTGCCTAGAACAGTATCTTGCATATCATAGGTACTAAAGTGTTGCTAAATAAGTAAATGAATGAATAAACATCCAAAACAAGACTTCTGAACTTTTTTCCTTTGGCAGGTTGAAGTCCATGGACCCCTCTGTCAATTTGATAAATTCTATAGACCACTCTAGAGCAGCTAGATGGCACAGTGGATTAAGTGTTAGACCTAGAGTCAGGAAGACTCATCTTTTTAAGTTCAAATCTGGGCTCAGACACTTAGTTGTGCAACTCTGAGGAAGTCACTTGATCCTTTTGCTTCAGCAGTTTCCTCATCTGTAAAAGGGGTTGAAGAAGCAAATGTCCAATTAGCCCCATATCTTTGTTAAGAAACCCCCAAATGCACCAGCCCTGAAGTCAGGAGGACCTGAGTTCAAATCTGATCTCAGACACTTCACATTCCCTAGCTGTGTGACCCTGGGCAAGTCATTTAACCCCAATTGCCTCAGCAAAAAGAAAAGAAAAAAAGAAAAAAAAGAAACTCCCAAATGAAGTCACAAAGAGTCAGACAAGACTGAAAATAATTGAACATGGACTATACTGGCAGTCTAGAGAAGCCTGTGGACCCCTTCTCAAAATGTTCTTAAATGTGTAATGTAAAATGCTTAGAACTATAAGGGAAAATAATTATGGTGAAAAGAAGGGTATGATTTTCCCCTTTTGCTCCTTAAAATTTATATATAGATCCAAGATTAAGAAACTTTGATCTAGGGGGCTGTTAAGTGGTACAGTGGATAGAGCACCAGCCCTGAAGTCAGGAGGACCTGAGTCCAAATCTGGTCTCAGACACTTAACACTTACTAGCTGTGTGACCTTGGGCAAGTCACTTAACCCTAACTACCTCCGAAAAAAAAAGAATCTTTGATCTAGAAGATGAATATGGGAAGTAAAATATGAATTCAAACAATACCAAAGAACAATAGTTTTCCATTAGATGAGGAATTAACCAAATTGAAATCCTCTCTTCCTCTCCCCTACCTCTCTCCCCCCCACTCTGTCCATCCCCCCACATATACACACACATATACACACACATACACACCATGTCTACACAAAGATTTAAATGCTCAAGTTTTCCTTGATGGGTTTATAATAAAGATCTCAAAGAACAAGGAGCTGGTCAAATATTGGATCCAGAATAATTCATGACATCCATTGATTACTTTGCACTGCAGAAAAAAAAAATCTTTCATGTCTTCTTCTGAATTCCTAAAACAAGCATAGGAACAGCTAGTTTAAGTGCTTGATTATATTCTGACTTTTAATTACTTTTTAATTTTTCCTATAGGTCAACTTTTCTTCTTCTTACATATCTGTATTCCTCACAGCACAGATAGACTATAGATGTAGAAAGTATTAAATAAATACTCGTTAATTAAGCATTAAAAGAGATTATATTGAAGAAACCTGGAGAAACTTCCAGGGTTTGTGCATTTTCTTCCATCCTGCAGAAATCATAGAGAAGCAGATATTCAGCAGAAAGTCTGGATGACCAAAATACATACACACACACACACACACACACACACACACACACACACACACACACACACACACA
>JAJPUD010000228.1:649592-661152 GCA_023553655.1 Myrmecobius fasciatus | reverse complement strand
ACACACACACACACACACACACACACACACACACACACACACACACATCAATCAATCATCTCTAGTTGCCTGGGAAAGAGATGTTCCAAATAACAATTTAATTATACATGGGAGGTATGTTCCTGTACTATCTGAGTGACCACCGTGCTTTGGCAAGTATCAAGCCAATCTGAATGACACTCCCTGACACTAACATGCTCTCAAAGTAGGAGAGCTAGCATGGCTTCATGGCAGACTGGCAGGTGAAATAATCTTTTAAACAGATTCCAACATGTTCCTGCACCAGATCTCCTCCCGGAATGCTAAGATGGCCTATACTTGTACATCATGATCATCTTGTTGCACTTTTAAAAATCACAATTCTCTGCTGTGTTTTTTTTGAAAAGCATGAGTAAATCAAGCTCAAAATGTGAACAGCAGTAATAAATTACTCTATAAATCTTAGCATGACCCTCATGACATGATAGCCCTACTACCATTTGGGGAGTACCTTTCACCAAAAAAAAAATTGCTCATGGCCTAAGAAAATTCTAGGAAAGCTTGGTCATCTGACAGCCTTAAAATACACCTTTACTTTTCCTATAAGTTCCAAGGCTAATATATTTTAAATATGAGAAAGTTTACAATAATACAACAAAAAGGTAGAAATCATGTATTCAGACTCATAGATAGTCCATGAAATTTCTGCTACCTATAGTAAACTACATATTTCTTTCACATTAGAGTAATATGGTATATTGGCTGGGATTGATGGGGTTAATCTGCCCAATTCAAGGTTTAGTTGTATTCTTCTGTGTTGTTGCCCTATGCCTCCCTGTTAATTAGTTCTGACTCCTGCTATAGATCTCATTTTTGTCCCCTACATGCCAATTATTCTTTGACAATACTCCTATCATTTGAGCATCCCCATCTAATACTAGGTGTCTCCTAGAAGTTCTCCCAGATTCAATAACTCCTGTCTAGGTGTCTTTCCCATAGGGCTTTGAAGATGCTCCATATGCTCTCTTTGTGATTTCATGTATCTGGTCTCTCTCTAGCAGTTCTCGCCAAATGTGAATATTAACATTGCCTCATCTGGGACCAATCGTTTCTCTCTGAGGGCTGAGCAGATATAATCTCTTTGTTCTGTCCTGGCAGAAGCAATGGAGAATTATACTCTCATCTTGGAATACTTATCTAGGATGTGACAGAAAGAACTTTGAACCTTCTCAAATGTGAGCATCCCTACTGACTTCTAGGAACTTACGTGGGAACATAATTATATCTCAAAGAAGTGCTTTCAAGGATTATAAATTCTAAGGAAGAAGCTAAAGATTTTTAGTGGATAGACAGAATTTTCATCAGCTACTATTTGAAGAAAAAAGATTTCAGAAGAGAAAAACAAGGGAGCAAGTAATGATGATTAAGAAGTGGAATCTGAGAATGAAATTTGACTTTCTGAACCACAGCTTAAAATATAGGAATGCTCCTAGTCAAGTACAGAGTGTACCCAATGAGGGACTATTAAAAAAAAAACTTTTACCTGGAATTATGCAACTTTTAGCAAGAGAGCTTTAATCTGAAAATGAAGGCATTTTTTATCCCAGAGGTCAAAATTAATTGATGGAGGTTGCAAAAAGGAAAGTTTCAGAAAGATGTAAAGAAAAATGTTCCAATAATTATAATTTTCCAAGAGCAGAAGGAGCTTCCTCAGAAGGTATAGTAGTTTTGCCACTACTATAGCTATTCAAATAAAATCAAGATCTGAGTTATCACAATGGGGATTTCTGGTTAGGCACAAGTTGTACTACGTCTTAGCCTGAAATCTGATCCAATTTTAAGATTCCGTGAAATAATTAAATCCAATTCAAAAAACATTTAATAAACCTGTTATGAGATAGGCTCCATGCTAACCATTGAGGGATCATAGTGACAATGAACAACTTCTTGGCAATCAGGGGCCAATCTCTTTAGAACCCCACATTAATCAGCATCTCACAATGGAACTTTGTGAAGGGTTGTGGGCTATGCTTTGAAGAGATGGATAATTAGATCAGTGATTCTATACTTCTCATTAGTTTTGTGGATGAAGCATGTGATGATACAGCTATCTTTCCAGTGACCCATAAATTTCAGTCTCCAACTATTTCAGTTTTTATTTTACTCAATTTGCCTTCTGGGTTCCTATACACAAATTTCTGTAAGTGATTTGGAGATGTTCGCACTCCTTCACTTTCTCCTTGGAAAGGTGATTTTTTTTCCCTCAGTTCTATAAATTTTCAAAGCAACTAATGGATCATTTTTTTTCACATTTCACCTAACAGTGACATAATACAAAACTCAGCTACTCATTCTGTGTCTTTAATGTCATCATAGATAGTAGTAAAGATTTAATCAATGTCCTTCTATTCTATTACCCTCATAATTCAGAAAGAACTCCAAAACAAATCCTTCAAAGACATTATAAACAATTTTGTTCTTTAGTACCTCATTAGTTATATGAGAGCATGAATTGGAACACACAAAGACACAACACTGTCAATTCAGAAGGTAGGAAGGGTATGGTTACCGGTAAACATCATGGAAAGTAAATGATCAGGTTTGGGTAGGTCAGCTAAAACAGGGAAGAAGAGTAATCATCAGATGGCAGCATCCAGCATCCAAAAGAACAGAGAGGGATGGAAAATGGCACTTGCTAGCTAACAGGATAAGCAAATGTTGTTTTTGCATAAAATTTTATTCACTATTTTTATAAGTATGAATATAGATAGCACTGAATCCACCATAATCAGAAACAGATTAGCAATCAATGGTTGAATCCCACCCTTTTTTGAAGCAGGGACAACAGGGTTAGAATTACCTTATAATGAACAATATGACTTTCATCCTTTCTAGATATTTTCCCTGTGCAGACTAGTGACACATCAAAATTCAGTCTGCTATTTCTAGAATTGGTGCCTGCTGATTTTAAGACAGAAATAACTTGCTGCCTCTTAATAATGGAATCCAGTAGAATACAGAATTTGGAATGACTTAGGTCTATGTCAAACTCTGCCTAATGGGCTTTTGTTAATGGAAAGAGTGAAGAGGCAATATGATAGAGTGTAAAAAATGCTAGACATCAAGTTGGAAGAAAACTGGGTTCAAATGTTTGCTCTGACATCAGCTGTATTCCAGCTTGCCACTAAATGTCTCTGAGTCTCAGTTTCCTCATTTATAATGTAAGGATAATGTCTGCTGTTCCTGCCTCACATAGCTGTTGTGAAAATCAAATGAAATGTGTGCAACTGCATTACCATCTTGAAGTACCATATAAATAAGTGAAAATTCACCTTACAAAAGAGCCTCAGAATCATAAATATGAAACTAGAAAGTCCAGGACTTCTTAAACTTTTTTCCATTAGCAATCTTTTTTCATTTGAGCAATTTTTACATGACCCCAGATATATAGGCGTGTAAAATAGGTACACCAATCAAACATTTGCTGATAATAAATCATAATTTTGTGACATCCCACTTTCAGTTAGGAGACCCCCCCCATGAGGCCATGACCCACAGAAGAACATGAGATCCTTCCTCATTTTTCACATGAGGATTTGGAGAGTTTAAGTGATTTGGCCATGGTCACATAGCTAGTAAGTATCAGAAATAGGATTTGAATCTTGCTTCTTTCGCTCCTGATCCAGTGATCTCTCTAGTGTACCACAATGCTTGTCTTCTCAAATACAACATCACAGTGAAGTGCTTATGTGCATTCAAAGCACATGAGCATTCATGGATGTTTGACAGTAAATATATAAAAAATTAGTTCTCCATAATCTCTAGTGGGATGATTTTTACCCCAAATCATGAGAGTCCATTAACTAGCCTTCTGTTCCATGCTTGCATATATACACAGCCTGCCAGATTTCTTGTTGATGACAAAATGATGCTGGTCATATGCAAATGCAACATGAGCCCAGGACACAATTCCTCTTATGCTGTGATTCATACAAGCCAGTGCCAGATGAAAAATAAGGGCTCTATGACCACAGCACAAGAATCATAGCATCGCTATGATCTCTCTTCCAATCCATTTCAACAAAATGCTCAATTCTTAAGTATGAAGATAAAAAGTGATTCAACATCTCAAACTTCCCTCCTTCCTCTTCCCTGTTTTTCCATCCATCATTATATTTAACTACTCATAAATTCACCGAAATTCTGGAATCATAAAAGTGACTTTTTCAAGCTGAATAGATCACATTTACATGACATTTTCAAGTGTACAAAAAATCTTACATATATTTTCCCATTTGATCCTTTATAACAATCCTATGAGCTAGGTATATTATTATCCCATTTTATAGATGAGGAAACAGACTTAAGGAAATAAATGACTTACTCAAAAAGCCAATAAATATTTGAGACAAGATTTCAAATCAGGTCTTCTTAATTTCAAATTGAGGCTCTTTAGCCTAGTAAAGAAAAGACTAATGGGGAAACCTAGAGTCTACTTGAAATATTAGAAATATCATGTAGAAAATAGGTATAAGACTTGTTCTATTTGGACCTATTGGGGCAGAATTAGGTCTGAAAGGTCAGTTTCAAGGATGCATATTTAATCCCCACCCCTACTATATTTTCCACTTCTGTCTTTGCATAGATTGTCCTATGTATTAAATGCACATCTTCCTCACCTTTGCCTCTTGGAATCCTTAGTGTCCTTAAAAGTTTAGATCAAATGTCACCTCCTGTATAAGGCTCTTCTTATTCCTCTCAATTGTTAGAGTTTCACTCACCATCACAACCCTAAAATTACCTTATTTTACATTTAAATAGATTTAGAGTATGAATATGCTATGTGTCATGGTGAATATAAAGATAGACATGGAATCAAGAAGATTTGAGTTCAAATTCAGCCTGAGGTACTTACTAGCTGTGTGATTCTAGGTAAGTCTGTTTGTTTCAGTTTCCTCATTTATAAAATGAAAAGGAAAGATAAACCATTTTAGCATCTTTTCCAAGAAAACCCCAAATGAAGTCAGAAAGAATCAGACATTATTAAAAAAAATAACTAAGCAATATTATCTAAATTATATATGTAATACATTATATCTGTATGTATGTATTCATTGATAGATATCCATCTGTCTTTCTTCTCTACTACCCACATATATCAATAAAAACTCAAAAGCAAATGCTTCAAACACAAACATATCCATCAGTAGCCATTTGTAAACCACACAGATCATGGCAGGAAAATGTGGGATTATATTCACCTATATGTGTGTATACATACATATGTGTATGTAGTATACGTGTAGATATGTGTGTGCACTTATGTGTCTACAAAGTGTAGAGATACATGTGTGTTCAAGTGTACATATAATGCATTTTTATACATACACATGTCATTCCTCAATTGCACATAAGCTTCTTGAGAAAAGGGACTATTTCACTTTGTACATGCCTGGGATCTAGCATTATGCCTATCACATAGCAGAATCTTAATGCTAATTGATTAATATTAATAACCCATACTGATCAAATTAACAGAATTAATTTCCCATTACTGATGGTTTTCAAGAAAAATCTAGACATCCACATGTTGGGATATCATGGAAGGTCTCCCGCTTTACATCAAGGATGCAATGGCTGACCTCCCAGGTCCTTCCCAATTATAAAAATCTATAATTCCATGAAAATCTCCTCAGAGAGTCTTAAGGGATCATCATCTTACTATACCAAATATCAAAATTTATATTGGAACTGTGTCAACACCCAATAGATAATGCTAGAGATTAGAGGCAATGCATCTATTTCTACATTCTAGGAAATGGTCAAATAGTTCATTTGAAACCTGCCAGTCATGATTTAAGACTATGCCCACTGCCATTATGTACTCTCCATGAGGTTCATGCATAGCATACAAATGGACTGAATGTAACACACTATGCTAAAAAAGAATACACTATTATTCTTGCCCTACTGAAGTCATGAACATGTCTCTCAACATTTCCAATTCCATGTTCTTTAGGGTTTCAGAAGGCTGGACTATTAGTACTTGCAGATGGGAGGCAGACTTTGACAAAATTAAGAAGATTTTTTCTAATGAATAAAACAATCTGACAGTGCAGCATGTGACAGTGAGCTTCCCATCACTGAAAGAGTTGTAGGAGAACTAGATGCCCATCTGTTCAGGGATGCTGCCAAAAAGATCCCTACCTGAGTGAGAGGTTGAACCAGATGACCTGGTAGAGCCCCTTCATTTCAGCTCATCTCCATATACATTTTAGTCAGCACCTACTTTGTGCAAGACATTATGTGGGCAATGGGAATGCAAAGCAAGATCCTGGAGGGGGTAATTTTCAAGCTACAGAGTTTGGTCTTTGCCCATCAGGTAGTGGGGACTCATTAAAGAGAGAAATCACACTAACATTTCAGTAACTAAGTGAATGCATACAAGATGAGTCCGAAGAGAAATCACAAGCAGAAGGAAGCAAAGAAAGCATACTTTAATAGTGAAAATTTGAATAAAAGCTTAAAGAGACATTAGGAAAAGGAAAGCCTCTGATTCTATTATCTCAAATTTGACTCTGCCATAGGCAGACTGAGAAAAAAGGCAAGTATCTGTCACATGGTACTGGAATACCAAGGTCTAATTTATCATCAGATGAATACTAATTTAAAGGAAATCAAGAAATGGAATATGGGAAATGATAGGACTTGAGAATGGCAGGAAATGTCATCTATTGCCTCCAGGATAAAACACCTCAGTTTTACACCTAAAGACCTTCCTTATTTGTTTCCAGCCTATTTTTATGGGCTTATTACACATCCCTCTTTCTCACACATTCTCTGTTCCATTCACATTGATGGATTTGCTCTTCCCCACATGCAACACTAACAGGCTCATAGGATCATAGACTCATATATGCAAAGCTGAAGTGGAACAGAGAAGTCATTTAGAGAAGGAAAAGAACCCTCCAGGGCAAAAATGTTTGTAACAACTCTTTCGCGGTGGTAAGGATTTGGAAACTGAGTGGACACCCATCAATTGGGGAATGACTGAATATACTGTGGTATATGAATATAATGGAATACCCCTATTCTATAAGAAATGATGAGCAGACAGATATCAGAAAAGCCTGGAAAAACTTGCACAAGCTGATTCTGAGTAAAGTGAATAGAACCAGGAGAACACTATACACAGTGTGATGATCAACTATGATAGAGTTAGCTCTTCTCAGCAATATAATGATCCAAAAAAATTCCAATATACTCATAATAGAAACTGCCATCCACATCCAGAGAAATAACTAAGGAGATTGAAATGTGGACTAAACATTATTTTCATTTTATTTTGCTTTTTTTTCCTTTCTTGTAGATTTCCCCTTTTGTTCTGATTTTTCTTTCACAACATAATTAATATGAAACTGTTTCAAATGATTAGACATATAACTTATATCAGGTTGCTAGATGTCTTGGGGAGGGAGGAGTTTAGGAAGTAAGGGTAAACAATTTGAAATTAAAATCTTACAAAAATGAATGTTGAAAACTATCATTACATATGATTGGCAAAATAAAATGCTATTAAGCAAAATAAAAATATACAATAAATCCCATATTTTACTTTCTTTTTTCTAAAAATGTTTAACACTACTTTATTTTAATAGTATTTTATTTTTCAAATACATGCAAAGGTAGTTCTCAACAACCTGCAAAAGCATGTGGTCCAAATTTTTCTTCCTCCTATCTTCTCTCCTTTCCTTCTCCTAAGACAGCAAGCAAACCAATATGTGCTAGCCACGTTCAATCTTTCCAAACACACTTCCATATTTGCCATACTGCACAAGAAAAATTAGAGCAAAGGGGGAAAAAGCAAGCCAATAACAAAAAAGTAGCAACACTATACTTTGATCTACAGCACTCTCCATAGTTCTCTCTCTAGATGAGAATGGCACTTTCTATCCCAAATCCACAGAAAGTGCCTCGAATCACCTCATTGGTGAAAAGATCCAAGCCATCACAGTTGATCATCACATTTTATTACTGTGTACAATGTTCTCCTGGTTCTGCTCACTTCACCAAGCACTAGTCCGTGCAGGTCTTTGCAGTCCTCCATGAAATCAGCCTGCCTATCATTTTCCATAGAATAATAATACTCCACCACATTCACACCCCACATCTCATCCACCCAACCTCCAGCTCTCTGCCACCACAAAAAAGGGCCAGCCACAAATATTTCTACACAAGCCACTTTCAAATTCAAAAAAAGAAAATAGTCATTTAGTTCAGATTTATCATTTTACAGATGAGGAAATTGAGACTCAGACAGATGAAGAAACTTGCCTCAGGTAACACTTTTAAGTAACAGAGCCAAAACTGAGAGTCCAGGTCCTCTTACTTCAAAGACCAGACAATTCCTATTCTCTCTCCCACCTTGATGCCTCTGCACAATGTTTCCCCATGCCCAGAACACACTTCCCCTCCATACTACTACACCCTAGCTTCCTCCAAATCTCAGTTCAGGTACCACCTCCTACATGAAGCCTGCATTGATTCCCTGGGTTCCTTATGCCTTTTTCACAAATAAATTTGTATTTCCTTAGTATATATGTTATATTTACTCCTCTATGTAAATGCTACTTTTCTCCTCTCTCCCCAGTGGGGATGTAAGCTTCTTGCTGTCAGGGATTTCTTCATTTTTGTCTTTTTATCCCCTTTGCAGAAAGTAGCGAATGGCACTTAATAAAGGCTTAGTGGATTAATGAAAAAAATGAAATTACACTGCCACCCTATCACTCTTTCCCTTGTTGTTCAGTTGTCAGACACAGAGTCTGTTTGCATATTTGCATTTGTTGTTGGTGTAGTTCAATTATTTTATAGTCATATATGACTCTTCATGGCCCTATAGTGTTTTCTTAGCAAAGAAGCTAGAGCAGTTTGTTTTTCCTTCTACAGCTCATTTTACAGATGAGGAAACTGAGGTAAAAAAAGATTAAGTGATTTTACCAGGATTACACAGCTGGTAAGTATCTGATGCTGTATTTGAACTCAGATCTTCCCAACTCCAGGCCCAATACTGTCTACTATGCCATCTATCTACCCTCTTTTTTACCTAATGCTCTACTACTGATATCAAATACTTGTATATCCAGGGTTTCTAGGTGATCCTGACCTATTACATGCCCTAAGTGAAAACTTTTTCAATTTCAGAAGTTTAATAAAACTCCAGACTTACAAATATTTATGATTTGCTGAGGAACATTTAATCTATATGACTGATTCATTTGAGTAGCACATCTAGGGACTTTTTTAGGGTTTTTTGCAAAAAATTGATGGAGTTCATCCTCATCTTTCTTCTTGCAAGAAAGAGAGCGATAAACTCCTTACTGAAAACAAGGTAATCCTCAAAATTCTAGCCTCTGTTTAGGAAAACAATGCATAATTATTCTTCTACAATTAATATATAACCTAGCATAGTAGTCAGTATACTATAGAGCAAAAGTATAATATCACAGATTAAGAGCTTAAAGGAACCTTAGAAAGCAAATATTCCAACTCCTCCTCCATTTTATAGATGATAAAACTGAAGCCCCAAAAGACAAACTAATTTCTTCAAAATCCCCAAATTGCAAGTGGCTGAGCCAAGATGAAGCCAAACCCTCTGACTCCAAATCCTATATTTTTTTTCATAATACCATATCTCAATCAAGAATAAAGGAGTCAAGAGGGCACCTAAGTCCTACTTCAACACTATTGATGGCTGTGATCTTGGTAAAATCACTTCACTTCTCTGCAAATCATCTCTAATGTAACATAGAAAATAAAATTTGTGCATTGCAGAATTGTTAGGAAGATCAATTGAGATAATGGAGCATTGGGACTTGAATTAGAAAGACCTGAGTTCAAATACAGTCTCAGATATTTACTAGCCAGGTGACCTGGATAAGTCACTTAATTCTGTTTACCTCATCTATAAAGTGAGCTAGAGAAGGAATGTGGCCAAGTTTTCTAGTATTTTTGTCAAAAGAACCCCAAAGGGGGTCATGAAGAGTTGGATATATCTATAGAATAACTGAACTATAAAATGCTTTGCTAAATACAGTGGGGGGACTGAAGATATGGGGAAATACAGGGAAATACAATTAGAAAAGGGCCAAACAACGTTTCCCAATTTTGAATGAGGAAAGGGGGAAGGGAAGAGGAATGCTTTCAAAATTTTGCTATCTTGATTTTCCATAGTTTCTTCTTTAAGGTGAAGGGGATCTCCAACCCAAGAAGGCAATAGATTTGAAAAACAGGTATTGGTATAAATGCTCTTGGTTCATGTTAATCAGACCTATTATGCAAGGTTTAATCATTTCCTAGGGCTATTTACTTCCAGCAGAAATGGAATTCACCTCCAGTTATACAGGTACATGTGATGTACAAGGTGATATGTTGATGGACCTAAAAGCATTGCCCAGAAGTGAAAGTTCGTGTTTGTGCAATGAGCTGTCAGAAAAGTGATCCTTGTGGTCTAATGAAGCCTAATGAGTCTGGATCCTACATGCCATGCCTGAGGAGGGCTGAGATTCCTTTAAAGAGAACTGAAATCATTTCCACTCTAATTACTAAGGAAAAACTTATATAGGAATACAGAAGCCTTATCTAATAGGCTAGCTGTGTTTGACTCCTGGATCAGAGAAGCACACATAAAAACCTAGAAGGAATATACTGGGGGGAAAAGTTAAAAGAATTTAAGGAGTAAAAAGGGGTCAATATGATCTTTTGCTTTTTTCCTTTCCAAGTTTGTTTTCTCTATATATATTCTCCCTCTCTCTCCTCCCCCCACAAAAATGGAAACAGTTCAACAGGTGCTGCTATGAATTTGTTTTCTTGACTCCAGCTCCTCCTGCTGTTATTATTTACAACATAAGTTTAATTAAAGTCACTGAGAAGAAAAATGAATTTGTTTAGAGGAGTATAAAATCAGTTCTTTTCAATGACAACTTCTGTACCACTGGTCTTACCAGAAAATAAACATGAGATTCAAAATCTTTTTTCCAATTAAAAAGTTTGTGTGCCTCATGTATTTTTTATTCCCCATGCTCTGCTCCAACAGAGGAAGCATACAAGGAAAGAGATATCATATTTTCCAACAGAGCTCTGTCATTTCTGTTGTGCTGATTCAAATCTGTTTTCTCTCATAATTTTCCTTTTTAAAAAATAATAACTATGTAGATCTATCAAACTTACAGCATGAAGTTTAAACCATAAAGTAGGCAGACCTAGATTTTTTCCAACAAGAGATCATTCATTTTTATTGCATTTTCCCCCTTTTCATTCATCCCAAAGAGTGACATCAGTGAGACAGACACAGAAACCTCAAACTCAAACATATTCAGAGCCACATAGAAAAAATCAAAATGAAGCAGCAACTCAATGTTCCCTTGTTTTCCCTTCCATATGTTATATATGTGACTCTAGGCTAAATTGTTTTATTACTAATTTTCTACTAGTTTCAAGCAGCAAAAATGAAAAAAAAAATCCAGACAGGAGGAAGAGAAAGGGAGGAAGGGAAAGGGAGGAAGGGAAAGGGAGGAAGGGAAAG
>JAJPUD010000228.1:636616-649582 GCA_023553655.1 Myrmecobius fasciatus | reverse complement strand
GAAGGGAAAGGGAGGAAGGGAAAGGGAGGAAGGGAAAGGGAGGAAGGAAGGGAAGGGAGGAAGGGAAAGGGAAGAAGGAAGGGAAAGGGAAGGAGGAAAGGAAAGGGAGGAGATAGGGTGTTTGAAATGGATGTGTTCTTGATTGCATTAGGAGGCAGGACAAAGAGAAACTTGGTCTCTAATGAACCTGATATGCACCAGCCACGGGGTACACAGCATGGATGGAAGAGAGAGTGAAATCAATGAGAATGACAGATTCAATACTAATGTCTAAAGCTGTCTCAACATTAAGTAAATACAGTTAATTGTGCCAAAGTATTTGTGGCTTGAGATACTTTACAATGACAAAGATTTTTGGATTCATTCCGTTCTCTATTTAATTTTTTTAAAATTGTGGCTGTTTCAAAGAATTTTTTTTCAGTATATATGGGATCTGGCACATTTTCCAAGAGTATAGCTATCAGTCATTTGTTTCCTGTGGTACAGTGTGCAATGTGGTAAGTCATTAAGTCTCAGTCAACTGACCCTATAGCCAAAGGCTGCCTCTATCCCATCAGTAGCCTAATCCCAAATGCCTATTAGAGATCAAAGATCTGGGGTTTAAAAAAAAAAGTACAGGATGCAGAGAGTAAGATGTCATCATCTATCAATATGAGGCAAATAAGAATTAAGTAAATAAGAAACAACAGAAAATAAGTCACAAGCTTTGTTCACCAGGAAAGTAATAGACTTTCAATATGAAATCAATGCTTGTTCTATACAACTGGCCCATGGAAATAACATCTAGCAATTGCTTTCCAAGGTCCTGAACACTGAAAACTGTAGCACTGAAGTAGGAATGCTGTGATTATGGTGTTAGAACCATAATATATTAGAGTTTGAAAGAGCTTTTGACATCACTTTGTCCAATTTACTTTGATTTCTTGGCAAAGTAACTCAATTCTACACTCCTTTCTTCAGTCTCTAGCTCCCTTATGATATAGCTGATTACCCTCAGTCAAGTCTCAGTCTTGGATCACTCCCATCATTCTTAACTTTTATTCCTATAGAAGTGCTGCTGAAGAAATGTAGGCAAAACCATACATCCATTCTGACTGGATCCACAACAAATTTATGCTATATATCCTCAAAGTTATGATTTTCCAGTAGTAAGAGAGTCAGAGTATAGGGAAAGCTGAGCACCACAGAATCACTGCTTTCAAAATACTGTACTAGAGAAGACTTGAGTCCCTTGAATATCAAAGTGATCAAATTAATCAATACTTAAATGAATTCAAACTATTAATTAAAAGGTCACATACTAAAGTTTAAGGTTAAATACTCTGGCCACATAAGGAAAAAGCAGGACTCATTGGAAAAGACTCTGGTATTGAAAAAGACTGAAGACAAAAGGAGAAGGGAATGGTAGAGAATAAGATAGTGTTATAGAAGCAATGAACATGAACTTGGATACATTTTAAAAGTTATTAGGAAGATATAAGGGCCTGGTATACTATGGTCCTTGGGATCACAAAGAGTGGAACATGACTGAACAGTTGTTACAACCACCTCAACCAGGCCCTCACAGATGTTAATCAATTCTTATTAACTCACTATACTACTCTCCCAACCTGCCCTGCATCACATCTCTTTCAGTCATCTCAAACCGTATGTGCAATAGACAGCTTAAACTCAGTATGTCCAAATCAGAACTCATTATCTTTCTTTCTGAACCCTTTACTGCTCCTACCTTCCCCACCACAGAAAAGGTCAAAACTCCCAGATCTTCAGATTCATGATGAGCCCTCCTGGATTCATCACTCTTTCCAACTCTCTCCACTTCCCATATTCAAAATGCTGCCCGGGTTTATTAATTTCAGCTATACAGTATCTCTCAAATATTCTTCCTTCTCCCCTCTGACATTGTCACCACTCTGGTGTATGATCTCATACCTTGATTACTACAACATTATGTTGGTAGATCTTCTTGCCTCAAGTGTCTTCCCACTCCAAATCACCCTCCATTTATCTACTAAAAGGATTTTCATAAAGCACAAATCCAAACATGGTACACATCCCTACTCAATAAATTGCATGGTCTTTCTATTCCCTCAGAGAATGAAAACAAATGCTCTGTTTGGCACTCAAAGCCCTTTATAACCTAGTCCCCTCCTACCTTTCCAGATTTCTTACACTCTCAGATATGTATTCTTTGATCCAGTGACACTGTCTTTCTGACTGTAATTCCATCAACAAGAAATACTTTATCTTATATCTAGACAATCTTTCTGGATGTCTCATTATATCTGAAATACTTGCCTTCCTCTCCTCTGACTAGTGGCTTCCTTTAAGTACCAGCTATAATTCCATATCCTACAGGAAGCTTTCCCCAACCACTATTAATTCCTTTTTTGCCTCTTTTTATATACCCAGTGCTTACCATAATATGCCTGCACATAGTCACTGATTAATGAATGTTCATTCATTATTATTAATAATTGTGTCATAGACGGCATTTAAATCCAGATCTTCTCCAGTCAGGTGTTCCTTCTATTATATTAGGGACTTTTGATATTATCTTATCCAAACCATTTGCTTTTTAGATAAATAAATTGAGAAATCTCAGAGACTAAAAGACTTGTCAAAAGTCATATTACTAGTTAGAGGGAGAACCAGGAAAAGAGTCAATTCTCAGACAAACTCAGCTCAGGGATCTCTTTACTAACAGATTTACTAAGAAATACAGTTTGTGATTTATCCCAAAGGGATTTTCCCAAGCCAGTGATGTTAGTGACTGAATGGTATATTTAGTATCATTCAGTCACTAACATCACTGGCTCATTCAAAAAGTCATTATTATACTCCCACTCAATCCTGTGACATTGTTCTATACATGCATGGCAAATCTTTAAGCCTCAAAGAGAAGGGAGGAAGCTCTGCATATTCACATTGCCCTACATTTATTGATAGAATATCCTTCATAATTGAAAGTAAACTTCCTGCCCTTCTGATCACTCTCAGTTCCAACAGCCTATACCTGAATAGTTTAAAGTGAATCTGCTAGGACGCCAGTTATCATCGCTCCATTCCCCCAATACTATGAAAACTGTTGCTACATTTTATGGCAAAGGGAGTTCATATAGAAGATTTGGGAGAACTTTAAGGCTTGGGAATCAACGTCAGGTAATAAATATCTTTCTTTACAGTGAATTTATGGATCAGTTTGCCAGATGCTATGGGAAAAAAAACGTCACATATCAAAACATTTCTGTATGTCATCTCCCACATTACATTTTAAGTTCTTTAAATGCATACATCATTTATAATACTTTTCTGTAACTCCTCCTAAATATAACACAATGTCTTGCAAGTGCTTAATACTCATCAAGTATCCATTGATGGGTTCGTATTTTAGGTAAAAATAAAATCACCATATTTATAATGAGTTTAAAAGATCAGGACCCTTATTCAATAAGTTCAGATATTCAGGAATCTGAAAATAATTTCAATTTATTCTGGAGACTGAGTAGATATAGAAGGAAACTGGGCATTATTTATCATTTCATCCTAATGTAAAACAAACTCACAAAATAAATGTTTTTAACATAATGGATAAGTTAAATGAAAAAAAAACATATATATTCCCCTAGGCTTCTAGATAGAGTTAATTTTGCTACCTATATATCACTAGCATTTAGTTATGCAGAAATGAACAATGAAGCAATGAAAATAGCACAGGTCACTGTGGAAAGCAGAAAACTGTTGACTAAAATAGCATTCACTTTTCCTATGACAATTTGCACAAATTAAATCTACAGAAGTTCTATCTCATTATATCTTTTTTAAAAAATGGGCTGAAATCCTATGTAACCAAAGTTCCTTAAAACATGTGCTCACTTTTAAGATGTTGTTCATGGTCCTGCTTCTATCCCAAGCATCTATCTTCTGGCAAACATAATAATGGTTCTATTCTTAGTGAGCTTACAGCAGCTTTTTAGACAAGTTCTTTGGAAAGAACTTATGACCTATACTCAGACTGATCTGTGATCTTGTCAGTGTGGATATCCTTTTTTCAAAGATGAAGATCACAACCTGTTCAGGTCTGCCAGTCCTGGGTTACTACTACATGTCTTTCAGTAAGTTTGTTACACAAGTGGTCTACCAGATGTGATAGGGGTTAGTTTAATGTTGAAACTATGATATGCAGTGAAATATGGACAACCTTTAGAAAGCACCCATCACTTTATATCTTTTAAACTATATATACATATATGTGTGAGTGTGTGTATGTATGTGTGTTTATGTGTGTATATATACATATACATGTGTGTATGTACATAAATACATGTACATGTATTTATAGATAAAGGTATGAGTAGAATATGTTTATATATATACATATGTGTGTATAGATCTAAGTATATGTACACATATATGCATACAAGTGTGTTCAACTGTATATTTGTACTTGTATATAGATCTCATCAAGACAAACATATATACTTCTTAACATGAATGTAAGTTTATATATCTAAAATGTCTTGATTTATACTTTTTCTAATACTATTAGCTTCTCTTTCTGTCTTTTTGCTCTTCATCACATATGATGGTGAGATCACCTGCCTGCTTTTGCTTGGAGATGACTCCATGTATGCAATTTATTTCTTACCTCTATCTCTTATAATTCCTAGCTCCCGTGAGAAATTAATATTTCTCAATACTCCCTAAACTAATCTATCTATTTAGTGCTATACCAATCAAACTCCCAAGAGATTATTTAACTGACCTAGAAAAAATAACAACAAAATTCATCTGGAAAAACAAAAGGTCAAGAATTTCAAGGGAATTAATGAAAAAAATGCAAATGAGGGTGGCCTAGCTGTACCAGATCTAAAACTATATTATAAAGCAGTGGTCACCAAAACCATTTGGTACTGGCTAAGAAATAGAGTAGTGGATCAGTGGAATAGGTTAGGTTCACGGGACAAAATACTCAATGACAATAGTAATCTAGTGTTTGATAAACCCAAAGACCCCAGTTTTTGGGATAAAAACTCACTATTTGACAAAAACTGCTGGGATAATTGGAAACTAGTATGGAAGAAATTAGGCATTGACCCACACCTAACACCATATACCAAGATAAGGTCAAAATAGATTCATGATCTAGGCATAAAGAATATTATAAACAAATTAGAACAATGTAGGATGGTTTACCTCTCAGACCTGTGGAGGGGGAAGGAATTTGTGACCAAAGAAGAACTAGAGGTCATCATTAATCACAAAATAGATAAGTTTGACTATATCAAGTTAAAAAGTTTTTGTACAAACAAAATGAATGCAGACAAGATTAGAAGGGTAGCAGTAAACTGGGAAAATATTTTTACATCCAAAGGTTCTGATAAAGGCCTCATTTCTAAAATATATAGAGAATTGACTCAAATATATAAGAATTCAAGCCATTCTCCAATGGATAAATGGTCAAAAGATATGAACAGACAATTTTCAGACGAAGAAATTGAAACTATTTCTGGTCACATGAAAAGGTGCTCCAAGTCACTATTGATCAGAGAAATGCAAATTAAGACAACTCTGAGATACCACTACACACCTGTCAGATTGGCTAAAATGACAGGAAATGATAATGATAACTGTTGGAGGGGATGTGGGAAAACTGGGACACTGATACATTGTTGGTGGAACTGTGAACGGATCCAACCATTCTGGAGAGCAATTTGGAACTATGCTCAAAAAGTTATCAAACTGTGCATACCATTTGACCCAGCAGTGTTTCTACTGGGCCTATATCCCAAAGAGATTTTAAAGGAGGGAAAGGGACCCACATGTGCAAAAATGTTTGTGGCAGCCCTTTTTGTAGTGGCAAGAAACCGGAAATTGAATGGATGCCCATCAATTGGAGAATGGCTGAATAAATTATGGTATATGAATGTTATAGAATATTATTGTTCTGTAAGAAATGACCAATAGGAGGATTTCAGAGAGGCCTGGAGAGACTTGTATAAACTGATGCTGAGTGAAATCAGCAGAACCAGGAGAACATTATACACAGCAACAAGACTATATGATAATCAATTGTGATGGACATGGTTCTCTTCAACAATGATGTGATTCAAACCAGTTCCTATTGTTCAGCGATGAAGATAGTCATATACATCCAGTGAGAGGCCTGTGCGAACAGAGTGTGAACCACAACACAGCATTTTAACACTTTCTGTGAATATTTCCAGGCATTTTGTTTTCCTTCTTAGGTTTTTTCTTCTTCTCTTTCTAGACCTGATGTTTCTTGTGCAATAAGATAACTGTATAGATATGTATACATGTATTGTATTTGTCATATAACTTATCCTATTTAGCATGTATTAGATTACCTGTCATCTAGGGGTGGGGGTGGGGGGAAGGAGGGGAAAAGCTTGGGGAAAAAAAAGTTTTTGCAAAGGTCAATGTAGAAAAATCACTCATATGTTTTGTAAATAAAAAGCTTTATAAAAAAGAGAGAGAAATTAATATTTCTTTCATGCATTTAATAACTAATAACTGTATTAAGGAAATAGAAAAAAGGAAAAATCTTGGTCTTATCTAGAAAGCAACCCAAGAAATCTCATTTAAAGATTTACATGGGCCAAGATCTTAACAGACAGTTAAAGAAAAGTTTGGACTAAGGGATGTATTCTTGTTCATTGCATTTGCTCAGTCTGGGAAAGTGTAGAATCACTTTTGTGTTAACAAATACCATGGTAATTTATGTCTCTTTGAATCAAGATTGGGTAACACGGCACTATTTTAAGACCCTCATTTTAATATAGTTATGCCCACTATTCTAATATAGCCACACTTCCTCTTTGAAAGGCATAAAAATTGTAAGTCCACCACCATTAGGGCTCTTTGATCTAAGCCAGTTGGCCAAATGATCATCCTCTTTTTTTTTTTTTTTTGCTGAGGCAATTGGGGTGAAGTGACTTGCCCAGGGTCACACAGCTGTTACGTGTCTGAGACCAGATTTGAACTCAGGTCCTCCTGACTTCAGGGCTGGTGCTCTATCCACTGCGCCACCTAGCTGCCCCTGATCATCCTCTTCTTAATAATGCATAAGTCTTATTAATAAAATGATTAAATTACCCAGAAAGTATGTCTCTCAAATTTTTTAATCACCTTGCTTGAAGAATCAAAAAAGAAAATTGTCAATGAAACATTTTAAAGTAGTAGGGAATTCAACTGTTGATTCATCTAAGCAGAAAAAATTTTGGTAATACTGACTCTTCCCTTACCAGCTATCTTGCTTTTCTTCCCACCCCTCCAATTTTCAGTTCTGGAGTCCTAAGTAAAAACAACCTCTATTACTGGAAAGTGTATGTCATTCCCCTTTTGGAAGGTTTCATTCACTAACTCTTGAACTTTTCAAGCTAAAATAGCTATCCCTCATCACTACTGCTCTTAATTTGCTATCTTCCCACCCACCCACTGCCATTATATTGTAATCTCCTTGAAAGAAAAGAACTTTCTTCACTTCTGTATTTGTATCCCCATCATTTAGCAGAGTGTCAGAGCAGAGGAAATGCTTAAGCTCTCCCTTTTTTTTAATCACACTTTAAAAAACAAACTATATAGTAGAGATTCATGGAGTCATATGCAGTTCCCTTGTCAGACTAATTTTTTTGTATATGAAAATGCACATGTTGCTGATGTTTTTCAAATTTGTAATAAAAGACAGAACATCATGTAAGCTGGACCATTCCCTCTGTCCTCATTAATAGCTGATTGGATAAATTAATTCAGGTCACCTTTAAATAAATTCAGTGATGTCACTCTCCTGTGTTTCCCCTCTCTGGAACTGTTTGCATTTTAACAAGGGCATTCAATGTCTTTAGGGAGTGACTAATGAGTTCAATTTCAGAAACTTGGTCTTCCTTCCGAGGGTGGAGCCATGGTGGCGGAGATCAGACAGGATTCTCTGTAACCTCCTCTAACGTCCCCTCAAACCAACAAAATATGAAGCCTCTAGACTGATTCTGAAGCAAAAAAATCCACAATATCCGGAGAGCAACGCGATTCTAGAAGAAGATACTCTGGAGGAACCTCAAAACAGGTCTGTTTTAATGGGGCAAGGGGTGGCCTGCTGAACCCAGACTGCAGCACAGGGAGACCGGGGCAGGGAGCTGGAGCAGGGAGCTGGAACAGGAGTCAGAACAGGAGTGGGAGCGTTGTGCTTTTCACACACCTGGGAGTCTTCTGCGAGCCTCTTGGAACAATTTGTCCTGATTGTGGGCAGGTGGTTTGGAGGGTCTGCCTTTTGAGGGGGATAGATTGTGAACCACTGAACCCCTGATGAGCATCATAACTAGCTGCCATTACACAGCACCTTAAAGCAATCAATCAAACAACAGGTCTGATAAGCACCAGAAATAATTCAATCACCAGAGCTGCCCAGCCCTGACATAATTCAATCAGCAGAACTGCCCAGTTCCTGAAATAACTCAATCAGCAGAACTGCCCCAGGGCAAATTAAAGCAGCTGTCCCACCTTTGCCCTAAACAGACCTCACACCTTTAAAAAAAATGAATAAAAAACCAAAAAGAGCTCTCACCATAGACAACTTTTATGGAGAGAGGGAAGAACAGACCTCAAATCCTGAGGCCCCTAAAGGTAAAGCAACTCCAGAAAAAGCCCCAAAGAGAGACATAAATTGGTCTCCATGTCACAAGGCTCTCTTTGAAGATTGCATAAAAAAATCTTAAAAGAGAGTTAGAAGAAACATGGGGAAATGAAATGAGATCACTGCAAAATAAAATAGAAAAAATGGAAAAAGAATGCAGTGAACAAAAAAAATGTAATTGGTCAATTGCAAAAGGAACTAAAAACAGTAACTGAAGAAAATAAGACATTAGAAATTAGAATCGAACAATTGGAAATTAATGACTCATCAAGACTTCAAGAATCAGTTGAACAAAAACAAAAAAATGAAAAGATAGAGAAAAACATGAAATATCTCCTAGGAAAAACAACTGACCTGGAAAATAGATCTAGGAGAGACAATCTAAGGATTATAGGGCTTCCTGAAAGCCATGATGAAAAAAAGAACCTGGACACTATATTCCAGGAAATCATAAAAGAAAACTGCCCTGATATTTTGGACCCAGAAGGCAAAATACTCCTTGAAACAATCCACCGATCACCTCCTGAAAGAAACCCAATTTCAGAAACTTAGAGCAATCTGGTGAAAAAAAAATATAGAGGAACCCTATAGATTGAAATCTATGTGAACAGTTTTCTGTAGCTATAAGCCAAGATGTGTCTGAGGGACAATCTTTCACAAATTGCATTAAATGTGAATGAGGACTTCAAGTTAACCAGTTTTCAGCCAAGATGGTAGGAACTGTTTGCTGTTGTTTACTCAAGAAAACCAACTTATCTCAAATGTCAAATGCATTAAAATTTGCATTACAGTTATTTGTATAGCCCTAATTTCTGCATAAAATTGTAAACTCCATGGAAGTAAGACCTTTAATATCATTATTGGTTTATCCCACGATGAGGGAGGGAAAATGTCATATCCAAACTTGTCTTCCCCTCTCAAGACATAGTATAGGTACGCAGCACATCAAATGCACATAATAAATGTTGAATTTCAGTTGAATTTATATGAATTTGAAATACAGCACTTGCTGATCTGAAATGCAGTTTGAAGTCAAAATGTCCTTGAAATTAGTCTTATCATATCACTGCATGACAGGTTCTGGAAGGAGGACTCTTCATAGCATCCCACTGATTCAGGGCATGTCTGGTGGAATAATAGTTCTTCTGACAGTATGGTCAGCTTGCGCTGTTATTATAACAGTACATGGACCTATCTAAAGACATAGTCCATTCTTTGTAATTGAACTCAGATCAAAATGTGTAAGATGCTGTAGTGGGTTCTGAGAGATCAAAAAATCACCTCTGGGCACTATTACCAAGCTGTCCAGAATTCAACAAGCATAATGGGACCAATGGATTTCAAATTCTTTTAGATGATATAAAAGCCTCCTCTACTAAAACACACTGTGTATGATATCTGTCTTCCCTGTCCCAAACCAAACCCTCCTTTTGAAACTTTTCAGGGCTAGCAAATTGTAATACTTAGCTTTTAAAAGGAAACTGGTAAAAAAAAAAAATAAGCTCAATACCCCATAAAAAATGAATGGTGTCAATTCAAAAAATTCAAAAAATAGTCTCTTTTAGATGTTTCCATTTAGGGAAAGTAAATGGCATCTGATTAAGTGAAATAAAATTAGTGCCTCTAGGATGACATATTCCTCAAGTTTCAGGGTAGGTATATCAAGACTGGTTCTTGGACAGAACAGACCACAAAACAATCTGTCACTGTGAAATGTAATTACAGCAAATATAACATCAGCCAGTGCCCAGAGTATACAAAGATATATTTAATATTCCCCAATCAGCAATCAAACACTGGTGCATTCATTAATAACTGGAAGACATAGTTTCATTTTAGCAGCCTGTTTTTCCCAATATATTCACTTGGTGACTTTAGGATATATAACAATCCATCCTAAAAGTTAAGTGGAAGGCAAGTTGCTTCAATTTCTGTTTCCCTTGGTTTTTATATAATTGTGTAATTTCAAGGGCAAGAGTTTCATCTATCAAATTCAAGCCCTTACCTGTTGCAGTCCACATGAAGCAGAAGATGGGAAGCACTAACTGACAGAGCAATCTTGTGCCACTGGCCATCAGCCATCCGGTAGGGAAAAGCTTCTGTCCTTGATTTCCCATTAAATCTATAGTGATATCTTATCTCATCCCTCAAGCCGCTGCTCTCCAGTTCAAAATAGCTGCATAGAAAGCAAAAAGAGTCAGTTTCATTTGGCAACAGCTCATCATCCCCCATTATTTCCCCTGGGTAAAGGCTGGTTTCAATATCTTCTCAAAGTTTACAATTAACTTAGCATCAAACAAAGGGCCACAACCCGAAATCAATCGGGTAGCATGGAAGGCAGCTGAGCTATTATATCAGAGCCCACACGGTGAACACATTCAGAGAAGAAATGAAGATCAATTGATCTACTATAAGGTAACAGGGCACAAGCTAATTAGTGGAGCTTAGTGCATTGTCTTTTAAACACTTGAAAGTGCAATTCGAATCCTTTCTTTCATTGTCATCCAAGTGGAATAGATTTACTGATGTATTTTTAGACCTGCCATATTTTACAGGGAAAGAAAAATGGCCTTATTGTGGCAGCCCTTTTTGTAAGTAGCCAGAAACTGGAAACTAAATGGATGCCCATCAATTGGAGAATGGCTGAATAAATTACGGTATATGAATGTTATAGAATATTATTGTTCTGTAAGAAACGACCAGCAGGAGGATTTCAGAGAGGCCTGGAGAGACTTGCATGAACTGATGCTGAGTGAAATGAGCAGAACCAGGAGATCATTATACACGGCAACAACAAGACTATACGATGATCAATTCTGATGGACATGGGGTTTTTCAGCAATGAGATGATTCAGGCTAATTCTAATGAACTTGTGATGAAGAAAGCCATCTACACCTGTGGGATCTGAGTGTGGACCACAACATAGCATTTTCATGCTTTCTATTGATGTTTGCTTGCATTTTGTTTTCCTTCAGGTTTTTTTTCTTTCTAGATGCAATATTCCTTGTGCAATAAGATAACTGTATAAATAAATATACATATATTGGATTTGTCATATATTTTAACAGAGTTAATATGTATTGGACTACCTGCTATCTAGGGGAGGGGGTGGAGGAAAAGATGAAAAAATTTGGAACAAAAAGTTTTGCAAAGGTTGGTGTTGAAAAATTACCCTTGCATATGTTTTGCAAATAAAAAGCTTTAAAAAAAGAAAGAAAAGAAAAGTGGCCTTAGACATCAGAGTCTGGAAGAAGTTGGTGGGATGAAGAATGGTGATTTTTTCAAAGAAATTTCTTCTCGGGGTAGCTAGGTGGAGTAATGGATAGAGCACAAGCCCTGAAGTCAAGAGGACCTGCGTTCAAATATGATCTCAGACACTTAACATTTCCTAGCTATGTGACCCTGGGCAAGTCACTTAACCTCAATTACCTCAGCACAAAAAAAAAATTCCTCTCTCTTGAACATGATGATAATGGGTTAGCAATTAGTAATTAGAAGAGGAAAATTAGAATTTGTTCACACTTAAATCAGTTGTTAAGTATACAAGGCCACAAAACCTATATCTGAGTTTCATTTCCTAACCCTTAAGGCAGCTAGGTGACACAGATGATATAATGATGGATCTGGAGTGAAGAAAATCTCATTTCAAATCTACTATCTATACGACTAGGCAAGCTGTTTAACCTACATCTTCTTCAGTTTTCTCAGTTCTAAATGGGGTTAATAATTGTACCTACCTCCTTACGGAGGATCAAATGAGATAGTATTTCTATAGCACCTAGAAAATAGTGGCCAATAAATGTCAGATTTTATGGAGAATTTTTCAAACTCCTAGAGAGTATCAGCTTAACTGCTAAGGTAAGAAAAAAGTGATCAATAACTTATCTTTTCTCCCCACCTCTTACCTCACCCCAAGCATATTCAAGGAGTTAATATCCCTTCACCCCTATTCTTACATATGAAATATTCATAAGTATCTTCCATAGACTAACCTCTCTCATGGGGCAAGCCCAAGTTCCAGCCAAACTGGCCAACTAGCTTTCTCCACACAAGACATTTCATCCCTCCTCCCCCATCTCCAGGCTGTTGTACAAGTGCATCTCCCATGAGTGGAATGCCCTTCTCCACCTTCAACTACATTTCAAAGAAAACCACGTTTCCTTCAAAGCTCAGCCCAGATGCCTTCGCCTGCACAAAATCTCTCCAGATTTCCCCATTTAGTTCATTTCTCTCTTTCCTTTCTTTCATCTGTTTTCCCCCTTCCCTCTCCCTCTTCTTTTCTTTCCTCCTCCATCCTCACTCTCTCTCTCTGTAT
>JAJPUD010000228.1:612975-636606 GCA_023553655.1 Myrmecobius fasciatus | reverse complement strand
CCTTCTCCTCCTCTCCCTCTCTCCCTCTCTCCCTCCCTCTTTCCTTCTCCCTCTCCCCCAGCCTTCTACCTCTCCTATTTCCCTTCCCATCTGCCTCTATCATCCTCAATTACTTTCTCACCTCATATTTAGTTATCTCTATAAATATTGCAGTAGAATATGAGTTCCTTGACAGCAAGGAAACTTTGATCACAAAACTCAACTTGGTTTCACCAAGTCAGCAAGTATTTATACATACCAAGCACTATGCTAGGCCCTGGAAATACAAAGACAACAATAAACAGTCCCTGCCATTCAAGAGATTAAAGTACAGCATAATGGGATGAGAGGATTACAAAATCTTCATAGATATGTAAATACAGCTTTGTAACCCTGGACAAATTAATTAACCTCTCAGTATATTAACAAACCTCCTAGACTATAGGTTGCAAAGAAATTGCCAACCTGCATTGACAGGAAGTTCCTCCCAGGAATGACCCAAAATCAATAAAATCACAGATTAGGTCCATGTCCCTGTCCCTGTCCCTACATACAAAATAAGAGGATATTAATTTGGTGATGGCAATAGTTACTAGGGAATCAGATAAGGTATTTGAAAAGAGGCTTATTTAAGCTGTACCTTGAAGTGAGCAGAGATTCTAAGAAGTAAAAGTGAAGACAGATTATTCTAGGCATGAAGAACAGCTTGTGCAAAGTTATGGAAACAGGAAATAGAAGGTTGTATATTGGCCTGTTTGCTTGGAGTATTAACACATACAATGGGAAGGATTTAATCATATTGGAAAGGGTTGGGGAAATATGATGATAAATTCAAACAAATGAGTTTGTATTTTGTCCTAAAAGACACAGAAACTTATTGATCAAGGCAACACAGAATAATGGCAGCTGGGAAATTGTGTGGACCAGATAAAGGAAAGGCTGCATTCAGAGAGATCAATTAGGAGGCTATGGAAGTGACCAAGACAAATGATGAAGATCTGAACCAGGGTGGCTACAACATGAATAGTGAAAACTCCTGAATGGAGAACAGGTGAAGGAGGATGCAGAACTGAGAAGACATGAAAACCTTTTGTATATAGTGTGTGAGAATATAACACAAAGAATGACCTCCTAGGTCACAAACTTGGGTTTTTGTCTTTGTATATACAGCATCTAGCACTTTCTTATTTATGATAGACACAATAAATACTGATTGAATTGAATTAAAAGTGTCCATAAAGAGCAAATTAAAGTTCTACAAATGAGAATAACTCCTAACATGAACTACAAAAGTACATCATCCAGTTAGGGATGCTAACATTAAACTCTAGAAATGAAGAGATGGTTCTCTTCTCTAATCCACTTAGCCAGCCTGACTCTACTAACCAACATGTTTTTAATTTAATAGCAAAGTGCATCAGATACAAGGACTGAAATGAATATATCATGAAGCTAAGCCTCTATTATGCATGACTTCCCAATCTCATGTCAAAGAACAAATGCATATTTCACTTTTCTGTCCCAGATGATAATCCCAAGGAAGAATGCTTAAAATAAGAATAAAGAACAGTTCCTGACCCACTTCATGATGCAAATTCTAAGAAACAGATGGGAAAACACAAAATGAAGAAATAAATATGATTTAGCAACTGACTTTCAGATGCAGGTATACCTATGTTGAGACAAATATTAAAAGGCCATAGGAAAAAAAAACAACCTACAACACAGTTTTCTTTTGTAGATTTTCCTGGATTCTTGAAGCTAAAAGAGTCACGTATTCTTAAATAAACAAATTAATTTACAAATATGTGTTTTGCCTTTAAGCTTAACAGGCTATTAGGTAGCCCGGGAATAAAGAGAGAACAATTTCCTACAATAACTTCTGATTCCTTGACCTATGGAACTTAGAAAGAAATGATAAAATCATTTAATATTTATTGAGTACTTATACTGGAATATCATAGAATCCCAGTGTCAAAACCAGAAGATACCTCAGCAACTTATACTTAAAAGAAAATTCCTTTTGACAAAGTACCCTGTTGGTCATCTTGTTCTTAAATACAAAATTCCAATGCAGGAAAACATCACCTATTGAGGAAATCCACTCCTCTTTGGAAAAACTTTCCTAGATAAAATGTTTTTCCTTTCAAGACTAAATTTGTTCTTTTGTAACTTTCACTCATTGGTCCTTGAATCAAATAATATAAGCCTATTATTTCTTTCAAATACTTTTAGACAGTTATTGTCTCCTCTTTTTTTTAGCCTGACCAGCCAAATTTCCTTCCCACAATTTTCAAAAAGTATGATCTAGAGGCAATTTGCCATTCAGGTTCCTCCCTTCTAGACTTTATTCAAGCCTATCATGGTACTTGCTAAAGTGTAGTGCCTAGTACTAAGCACAGTGTTTTAGACATGGTCTGAAAAGGACAGAGTACAGTAAACCTAGCCATTTCTAACATATGTGATGTGATCCTGATCACTTAAGAAGGAGAGAGAGATCTAGTATCAATGTTCTGATAACAAGGATCCACAGAAAATGGCAAGACCATATCCATCAGAGGAGTTTTCTAAAACCAGGTGAGTGTGATGGAATCACTGCTCAAATTACATCCACCACCACTTCCTTTTCTCTTTATATATGAGCTGTAGTCAAACTCATGATGCCCCATAGTATATCCAGTCATTTTTTATAGGGAATAATAACTCTAACTCAAGTAAAGGGTGCAAAGCTATGAACAAGATAATTCTTCTTCTATTACCTCAGAGAATCAACTTGATTAATATTCTAAATACTATCAAATGGGGACTAGATATCATTACTCTTACCATGCAAAGAAGGTCAAAGAATTCTAAAGCCAAAAAATTTTCCAATTTAGCAGATTATTAGAAATTAAAACACAAAGGTCCCATTTTCTACTCTGAGACTGATCAATTAAAATATTTTCATGGAAATAATTGTCATTTCCCCCAAAAATCATATCCATTGCTGTCATTCCTGAGGAAAACCATTTCTTAATAAAATTCTCTTCACCATCTATTCCATATGCATGAAAATACATGTTTTTTTTTTTTGGGGGGGAAGCCTTTAGCCCTAAAGCTCTGCATATACAGTATCTATTTACAATCAAATGACAGTCTCCCAGAACAACATCACCCTGCTCAACAGGTGCTAACATTTGCAAGCAAATAATAAGGTCACAAAAAAAGACTGGTTTGGTCAACAAGATCATGCTCTTCTATTAATATATATCACTACCACCTGCACGCTTCCAGGGATAGAGGGAAAGACTAGTCATTTTCAGAGCTCTTTTGACCTTAAAATTTATATATTCTAGCATGCATATACACAAAAGGACAGAACACGAGTAATAAGAGACCTAAATGTAGGAATGTGAATTGGCTCACAGGTTTCACTGAGTTTTTTCTGGTCTGGAACTCAATGCCATATATCCTTTATATTTAATCTGGGTAGTTATAATAGACAAAATAACTTATCCACTCAAAATCATTTTTAAAATAATATTGCTGTTACTATATACAATGTTCTTTTAGTTTTGCTCATTTCACTCTATTATTTTATGTTTTTTTTTCTAAAAATTATTGGGATCATCATTTCTTATAGCACAGTAGAATTCCATCACAATCATATACCAAAATTTGTTCAGCTTATCCCTGCAATTTCAAGTCTTTGCTCCTCAAAGAAAGTCTCTATAAACATTTTAGAACATATAAGTTCTTTTCCTTTTCCCCTAATCATCTTTGCAAATTTATCAAATAGTGATTGCAGGGACAAAGAGTAAAGGTAATTTAATAACTCTTTGGATATCATTCCAAATTTATCTCCATTTTACAATTCAAAAGATGCTATCATCATGCAGATAAAGAATAAATAAAAGCACATATAGAACAATTTTATATATACATATATGTTATATATGTGTGTATATTTATGTATATATATATATGTGTGTGTGTGTGTGTGTGTGTACACAAATCACACCCATATAACTATTTGTGTCTAATGGCAGCCATGGGGGGGGGAAAGGGAGGAAAGGGAAGAAAAAGGGAAAAAATACCATAATTTTGTTCTATATTTGAAAGGAATAGTAAATTGTGTATAGTAGATTTTTCAGTGTCATGTATAATCATCTTTTTTTATTGTACTGTTATGGAAATGGTTGTTCAATAAGTAAAAATAAAACCATTGAAGTTAAAAATATATTCCCAAAGATTAAAAAAGTCTAATGAGATCTTAATTTACATTAAGAGATGTTATCTCAAGAAATAAGGAAATAATAATTCCCTGGTACTCCTCCTGGTAATATCATATCCGGGATGCTAAGATCAATTTTGCATACTCTATTTCTTAGGAAGAACTCTGATGAACTGGGAATGTCAAGAGGCCAAACAAAATGTTTAAAGACCCTATGTTTATGCCATAGAAGGATATGCTGAAGAAACTGGGATGTTGCATTATCTAGAAAAGAGAATACTTGGGAAGGGAAGGAGAACATGTCAATTCTCTTCAAAGCACTTAAAAAATCAAATATGCTGCAGAGGGATGGAGCTTGTTTTGCTTAGACCTTGAAGGAAGGTCTACAAGCAATGAAGACATCAAATTAAAGGCACAATGAAAGGGGGAAATCCCAAACAACTATAAGGCTACCTAAAAGTTGAATAAGTTGCCTAAGGAGAGACTGAATTCTCCCCTTCACTGGAGATCCTGAAGCAAAGATTAAATGAAGATGGGGGGGGGGGGGATGTTGTAGCAGCAATTCTTGTTGAGGCATTGATTTTATTAGATAATTAGTAAGGTCTCTTCCATTTCTGAAATACTGTGATTTTTATCATCATAGATTGGGTATCATGAATCCAAAGTTGCTTCCAGCTATGATATTCTAAGATAATTGCCATGATTTTATCCAGTCAAGGGCTTCATCCCCTCATCTGCAGCATTGCCAGAAGGCTACAGAAGCCACATATATAATGATTACACTCTGAGGCACAATACTGAGTATGTGAGACTTAGACAGTGAGAGAGCGAGAGAAAAAGAGTCTTCTAACTATGATCCTGTAATATAGTGGAGCAGAAAAAGCAACAGACTTTAAGATAGAAGATAGAGTTTCAAATTCTGGTTCTATTACTAATTAGACAATCATTTCAAATCTGGTCCTCAGTAAAATAAGAGGATTTTACTAGATTGTCCATGGTCTCCCTTCTAGATCTAACAATCTATGGGTTTATTTTTTTGGCAGAGAGAGTATTACAGTCTGTTCTTTTCAAGAATCTTAAATATGATCACTGATTCTTGTTTTTAACTTGGTTTCTGGAATGAGATTTTTCAAGGGCTCCTTATGACAAATTGGATTTGGAGAGACAGAGAATGTCAATAAGGGAATCAAGGTGAGGGAAAAACCTTGAGCAAAGGCATCAAGGCAAGAATAATGATCTTAGCTGATAATTATATAATATTTTAAAATTTGCAAAGCACTTTATACATTATTTAAATTAAGCAAGCACTAATTAGGCATTCATTATGTGCCAAGTACTAAGCACTAAGGGCACAAAGATAAAAAGTAAAAAGTAAATAGTCCCCAACCTCAAAAAACTTGCATTCTAATATTCTTCTATTCTGACATTAATAATAATAATTGCTAGAAAGCTACTGAAGCCCCTAGATTTTGGGGCACACAAGTCATATGGGACTCAAACAGTACCTCTATGGAGAGGAAAATAAAAAAAAGAAAGCTTCCAATTATGAATTTCATTTGACATTACAAATAATCTACAAAAATAACACTATTTTACAATAGCACTATTTTACAAAAGCAAAAACAGGTTCATACTAATATATTATGGACTGATCCAATCCATTCTGGAGAGCAATTTAAAATGATTCCCAAAGGGCTACAAAATTGTGCATATCTTTTGATCTAGCAATAACTTTACTGGGTTTATATCCCAAAGAAATCATAAAAAAGGAAAACAAACTACATGTGCAAAGAATGTTTGTAGCAGCCTTTTTTGTAATAGCAAGGAACTGGAAACTGAGTGGATATCTATAAGTTAGGGAATGGCTGAGTAAGTTACAGTATATGAATGGAATGGAATATTATTGTTCCATAAGAAATGATCAGCAGGCTGATTTCAGAAAAGCCTAGAAAGACTTACATGATGCTGTGAGATGAATAGAACCAAGAGAACATTGTACACATCAAGATTATGTGATGATCGACTATGATGAACTTGGCTCTTTTCAACAATGAGGTAATTCAAGGCAATTCTTATAGACTTTAATGGAAAGAGCCATCTGCATCCAGAGAGAAGAGTATGGAGACTGAATGTGTATAAAATTTTCACTTTTTTGGGTGTTGTTTGCTTATTTGTTTTTATTCTTTCTCATGTTTTCCCTTTTGATCTGATTTTTCTTGTACAGCATGATAAATGTGGAAATATGTGTAAAAGAACTACACATTTAACCTATGTTGGATTAATTGCTATCCAGGGGAGAGAGAAGGGAAGGCAGGAGGGAGAAAAAATTGGAAAACAAGGTTTTGCAAAGTTGAATGCTGAAAACTATCTTTGCATGTATTTTTAAAAAATCAAACTATTATTAATTTAAAAAATAAAAGGAAAAATAAAGAAAAACAACTTCATTCACAGAAGTGATTTATCCAGGGTTACAAGGTTAGTTTTAAAGATGTAATTCAAGAGTAGGCTCCTTCTGACTTCTCTCCACTACACAAATCTTAGTGACTGATATATTCTGAGACTAGTAAGTAGATGTCTACATAAATTTAACACATTAAAAATGAACTCATTTTCTTTCCCATAACTCCTTCCCCTTTTCAAAACTTCTCTATTACTATTGAGGGCACCATTCTTCTAGTCCCCCACACTCAGAATTTAGATATCATCCTCAACTCTTCACAATCTCTTGTTCTTCATAACCAATTTGTTGCTAAGATGCATCCATTTCATTTTTGCCACATCTCTTGAATAAGCCCTCTTCTCTCTTTTACCTCCAGCCTTCACCTCCTCATATATGTACTACTGCAAAAGTCTGTTGGTTAGTCAGCCCTAACACAGCATCTTGCCACTGAAGTCCATCCTAAACTCAGTCACAAAAATGGTTACTCTAAAGTTCAGGTCTGATTCTGACCCAGTCATCCCTCTACTCAAAAAATACCAGTGTCTCCTATTACCTTTCTCCAAGATTAAATAGAAAATCTTATTTGGTGTTCAAAGAACTTTCAAACTTAACTTACTCCAGCTTTCCAGTTTCCTCATACCTTATATACTGCTCTGACACATGCTTTGATCCAATGGCATATGCATTTGCTACTCCTCCAAAAAGGCATTCCATCTCTTGGCTTGGGGAATTTTCATTGGCTGTTCCCGATATTTGGAGTGGTCTCCCTTCTTATCTCTACTTCTGGGTTTCTATGGTTTCCCTCATATCCCAGATAAAATCCCACTTTCTATAGAAAGCCCTTTATATTTCCTCCAAACCCTACTATTTTTGCTTCCCCATTTTTCCTGATTGTAGCTTATTTATGCATAGTTCTTTGCATGTTGTCCCCACAGTTACATTGTGAGATCCTCAAGGACTTGTCTTTTGCCTTTCTTTGTATTCCCAGTGCATAGCCCTCGGCTTAGTTTATAGGAGAATCTTTACAAATGCTTATTGACTAATTAAATGGAAGATTCATGTTGGAAATTAATGGAGATAAATCTGAAAAAGTTGACAAAAAATGTCAAAAGGCTCTATATCCTTATACTATCTAGGTTGGTTTTGTTCTCTATTTAATGAAGAGTCATTTAAATTTGTTAACACAGAAGTGATATGATAAAAACAGTTTTAGGAAAATTAACTTAGTTGTCATAAGCAGGATGGACTAGAGGGGACAAAAATTAAAAACTAAATGGAGCTCTACCTTTGAACAATAACAAGCAAGATTAGAATCAAGTCGTGAATACACAGTAATTAAAGCCAAAAAGTAAACCTGAAATCATAATTAAAACGTGTTCTTTTATAAAATAAGATATAAAGTGGGCGTTTGCTCCTGTGTGATAAAGTGGGAAAGATGCTAAATTAGAAATTTAAGGACCTATGTTTAAATGCCAATTCTGCCATGTGAGACTTTGCCCACACAATCATTCTGGGCCTCTGATTCTTTCTCCATAAAATAAGGGTGTTAATCCAGATGATTACAATCCTTCCACATTCTAATACTTTGATCATTTGTTCTTTCGTCTTTCAACTGCTAAGGAAATCTCAACATATTCCCCAATTTCCATAAAGGGAGATATTGGGGTATGGTACATTCTGGCATTTTCAAGATCACCTAATAAGTGGCCCCAAGTTGCCTCTAAAAATATTGTGAAGAAAGAGTTTCCTCTTTCCCTTTGAATGGGACTGATTGGAGGAAGTTTTGTCAAGTCTGAGTCCAGGCCTAAATCACGTGATCTCTATTCCCAGAGTCAGAAGATCAGGTCTTGAGCCAAGGTTGCAAGAAATCACATGATCTCTAAAGGTCAGACCCTAAGTTACATGATGTGGTGTGACCCACAGGAACCAGACAGCATTGGCGATCATTGGTCAGTGATGATTACTCCCTTTTAATCTATCCAATGGAAAGCTTGGGTCTTTTGCTATTTCAATCTAGCTTGTCAGGTTCCAGGAACACATGGCGGGAGCTGGGATGGCTCCCAGGTGTGTTTGGGCTTTTCCCTGCAGGGACTAAATAAATGCTTTCTCTTTGTATCTAAAGATGTCTCTGATCAGTTAATTTGGGAAAGGAGGTCCAACACTTATCCCATACCCCTTCTGATGAGAAGGCCTGGAATTATTATTTATTTTGATTATTTCAATATTATTTTTTATTTTAAATTAATATTTTAATATTATTTTTATTTTATTGATATTTTAATTTTTATTTTATTAATATTTTAAAATTACTTAAACTAGGGACTCTCTATTGCTATTTTAAAAATCAATTTGCTATACTTATACTCTACAGAAAATAAGTGAGGTGCAGAGAGAAAATGGGGGGAAAAGAATGAGAACATCAAGGATTGAGTTAAGAATAAAACCTAGGGCAATGTTCCCCTTTCTAGTAACTCTTTCCAATGAATAATTCCTTTGAAGCATATCTTCTCACCCATATAACTCCTTTTCAAGACCTTCAAAAACATCAATTTGATCACTCAGTGGGTAGAGCCAAAGAGGAAACACTAGTGGTTCAGATCCCAACAGAAAGGGCCATTACCTTTCCTCTTAGTGGTCTGTCCCGAGCAAGACAAGATAGAAAAGGTCCTCAAAATATTTTCACTTGAAAAGATGCTTCAATGAGAGAAGAGCAGTTCTTATTCAACTAGAACATGGATTATTAGTCTTCCCTCTTCCTTTCTCAGCACTGACATTCTTGCATCCCAAATTGAAAAAGCCATTTCTATTAGAATTTTTCCTTTCTACCACACAAAAGACTACTTGTATTGGATTTTTTTAAGTAAAAAAAGGTTACTGGGTATTTGAAACATCATTCCTTTTTTGCAAGTTTGTAATCAGGCATTTTTGAATGGGTAATGGCTAAACAAATATGATACATGAACATACCTGGATATTATTTTGCCATAAGACAACCAAAAAAAAAAAGGAAAAGGAAAATGCTAGAAGGGCTATGGGAAAATAAGTGCATTAATAGACTCTTGATTGATCTTTGAAGTAGTACAGCCATTCTGGAAAGCAATTTGAAACTAACCAAAAAGTATGTGTGTGTGTATATACAAACATATACATATGTATGTAGGTATATATATATATATATCTACATATGTATATATAGATAATACCCTTTAATCTCTTTCCCATATATGAAAGCAACTGCTACTAGATTTGGATCCCAAAGAAATCAAATAAAAAAGATCCATGCCTACAAAACTACTGAGAGCAGCTATTTATGGTGGGAAAGAATAGGAACTTAGAAGATGCTCATGAATTGGAGAAAAACATTTTAATGTGATGGCATACTAATTAGCTGAAAGAAATGAAAATAATAGTTTCAGAGAAACCTGAAAAGATATGTATGAATTGATGTAAAGTGAGCAGAACCAGAATAAATTATATAATAAAAATATTGTAAAGACTATTGACTTTAAAAACTCTTATCAAAATAATGACTAGCTATAATTCCGTACATGATAAAATAGCATATACATCTCCTGATAGAAAAGTGATATACTTAGAATCTGAGATTTTTTTAAAAAACCTGTTCAGCATGAGCATGTTAATCACTCAGTGGGTAGAGCCAAAGAGGAAACACTAGTGGTTCAGATCCCAATACAAAAAGGCCATTACCTTTCCTCTTAGTGGTGTGTCCCAAGCAAGACAAGATAGAAAAGGTCCTCAAAATAATTTCAGTTGAAAAGAGGCTTCAGTGAGAGAAGACAGTTCTTATTCAACTAGCACATGGATTATTAGTCTTCCCTATTCCTTTCTCAGCACTATTGAGGCAAAAAGAAGCCAGGGGAGCTTTCTGATCAGAAAAGAACATGAATTATAAAATATAGTCAACTAAGAGATATATTTACTTTCCCATCTAAGAGTCCTTAAGTCAATTATTCTGATAAACTAAAGCAAAACTTCTTAAATTGTAAGTTGTGACTACATAGCTAAATGTGGGGGGGCATGTAAAATTTGGCAACAATAAAAGGTTTCTGAATGTTCTACAAATATTCCATTAAGATTTTATATAGCTATATACCTGGGGTTGCATAAAAATTTCTAGGCAAAAATGGATCATAGCTGGAAAAAGTTTAAGCAAGTGTGATCTAGAACAATGATTCTTAAACTTTGGTTCACAAAGACTGATCTCATCAACTCTTAGTTGTCCCATCAAGAAATTATTCCACTTCAAAAATGAAGAGTGACCAAATGACAGATGGGATAAGATGCCTCACTCCTCTTGGTCCAGAGAAGTGAGAGGTGGAGGATGAAGGATATCAAATGTTATATATGCTGTCATGCATGTGCCCTGTGTTGCTCAATTGTTGCAATAGTCTAACAGTTTAACAATTGCTTAAATGTATTTCTTTGTTAGGAGGAGCAGCAGTCCATCAGAGTCCAAAAGCATGGGATGTGAAGAGTCACCAAGTCTGGAGTTAAATCCTGCAAAATATCTTGAACAAATTGCAGTAACTTTCTCCTCAATAGAAAAATGACTAGATGATGACAGATAATAGCTAAAATCATATCTTTTTCCCATGTAAATCAAATCTAGAGTTCTTGTCAGTTTATTGGAAGTAAGGGTAAACCAATTCAACTCCACATTGTCTTCTTTCTCAAGCCCCTTACTCCCTTATTTATCACTGAGTTTGCATTGTAAAGCCTTAGATCACTACTACCATATGCTGGTGTTTGAAGCTGGAGAAAATCACAAAACTACTGAGTCCACTACAAATTTAAGTTGAAATAAAAGCCCTCTAAGGTCAATTCCAGCCCAAAGATTAATAATTCTCTGATGCTTTTATAGCTATTAAAACCCAATGTGTTCATGGAAAGGCTAACTGAATAGAAGTTCCCACAATTCCAAGGTTTATAACATAGTAAGCCTCAGCTTCAAGCTTCAAGCACAAAATCTCAGTAGGGATGGAGAAAAGTGAAGAATAGAATATCAGAGGTTTTCCTGGTTGTAGTTTTATCCCTCTGTAATTAATATCTTACCCATCTCGCAATAATGACACTTCCAGACCTGAAATCTTCTATGACTCTCTCTTTCATAACCCTCCCAGCTGAGAACTTTGCTTTTTATTTTTATTTATTTATTTATTTTGCTTTTTGCTGAGGCAATTGGAGCTAAGTGACTTGCCCAGGGTCACACAGCTAGGGAATGTTAAGTGTCTGAGATCAAATTTGAACTCAGGTCCTCCTGACTTCAGAGCTGGTGCTCTATCCAAAAAAGACACCTAGATGTCCCTGCTTTTTATTTTTACCAAAAAAAATGTCATTTACTGAGAGTTTCCTCATCTTTCCTCTTCATCTTACATTGCCCAGAAGCCTTCTATCACTATCTCTTCCTTCACTTCTGCTTTACATAATGAAGTAGTCTTCTTCTTCGCCAAGACAAATCACTCTACACATCCAAGTGAACCCATTCTATCTTATTTTCTTCAATAGATTGTCCCCTCTTATTCTATCACTTCCCTTCAATCTCTATTACCTGCAAACATACACAAAAAAAACCTTTGCTTTATTTATCCATCCCTAATAGGTATCATCCCATATCTCTCCTCACTTTTAAATTCCTTAAGAGAACAACAAGGAGATCAACTACACTCAACCAGGAATTGGGAAACACTGTAAGTTCTTGAGCATGATAAAGAAAAGACAAAATTATTATTTCAAAAATGATGGTACACATCTCCTGCCTATGCCATCATTTCTTAAATAACATGACATATCATAGTGGTAGAGGAACAAATAAATAGATAATTAAAGTAATTTGGTTGTGAGGTTGATGGTGTGATAATAGTAGAAATGATAGAAAATGGATGACAAATGTCTTAGATACTTATGGTAAAATTTTTATGTCTCACTTTTATCCCACCTATATTTTATAATGTATTCCTTCTCCCTCTCCCTGCTGAAGAGCAAAACTTGATGATGAATGTTTAAACAGTTATTAAATTCAATGGTTCACACCCATGGTACCTCATTTTTTTGCCCAGAAGGAGTTGATATGACTTTTTTTATTTCTTCCCTGCCAAACTAAATCGCCTTTTTTCAGCTTAGCCTCTAGACCACTCTGCAAGCCCTGGGAGCCATAAATCACTTTTTCTTCTAGATACTATTTTTGTAACCTCTCTCTCTCTCTCTCTCTTGGTTCTCCTCCATAAACTCTCTGACTGACCTCTCTCAATCTCCTTTGCTGGCTCTTCATCCAGATAATATTCATTAAATACAGCTGTCCCACAGAGTGCTCTCCCAGTTCCCTATTCTTTTCTACTTTCATAGTATTGATGATTGATGATTTCAGCAGCTCCCATGGATTTAATTATTGTCTTTAGGCTAATGATTCTCACAACTACTCATCAACCTTAACCTCTCTGCTAACTTCCATTCTCCTATCTCCAACTGCATGTTGAATATTTTGAACTAGATATCCCATAGATACCTAAAATTCTACATATCTAGAACTAAACTTATTATCTTTTCCCCCACACTGTCCCCTCTTCCTTATTTCTTTATTACAGTTGAGAATACCACTATCCTATCAAGCACCAAGGCTCACAACATAGTTGTTATCTTTGACCCCTCACTCTCTCTCATCCCCCAGATACATCTATTGCTAAAATCTATTGATTTTATCTTCACTCTCTCTCTCCTGTGACACTTCCATCACACTGATGCAGACTCCCATCATGTCACACCAAATTATAATAACGGTATTCTTGTTAGTCTCCCAGCCATAAGCCTTGCCCCACTCCTGTCCACAGGTGTGACCAGATCACTCCTATAATGTTAATTTCAGTGGTTCCTTATAACTTTCTGGATCAAGGAAAAAATCCTCTGTTTGGTGTTCAAAGCCCTTCAGAATGTGGTCTTCACACATTTCCAGCCTCTTATGCCTTTCCCCATCACCTCTCTGATCCAGTGACACACGCCTCAAACAAGATGCTCCAACTCCAGATTCTGGACATGTTCACTAACTATGCCCACATGCCTAGAATGCTCACTCTCTCCTGATCTCTTCCTCCTGATTTCCGTGACTTCAAGTGCCAGCTAAAATGTCACCTTCTGTGTGAAATGTTCCTCATTCCCCTTAATGTTAGTGCCTTTTCTCTCTTGATTTTCTCAAACTTGTCCTGTATGGAGCTTGTTTGTATAAAATTATTTGCATGTTATCTTTCTTATTAGACTCTGAGCTCCTTAAGAGAAGGAACAGCTTTTTGTTCTTTGATTCTTATGACTTAGTCCAATGCTTGGTACATGGTAGGCTCATAACAAATTCTAGTTGACTAAGTATAAGAAAATAAAATAAAATATAAGTTCAATGAAACTTCTTTAAAATTTAAACTTTTAAAAGTAAAATGGAAAGGAAACCGGGGCTAATCATATCTTGGCACCAATTCCTATCTTTGCAGTAAGAACATGAGGGAAACTTCTGCTCATAGTAAAATTATTTCATTTATATGAAGGAAGGGAAGGAGGGAGGAAAGGAGGGAGGAAAGGAGGAAGGAAAGGAGGAAGGAAAGGAGGGAGGAAAAGAAAGGAAAGGAGGGAGGAAAGGAGGGAGAAAAGGAGGGAGGAAAGAAGGGAGGAAAAGAGTTGTAGGAAATTCTAGTTGTAATCCCAGTCCCCCACACAGAGTCCAATTCGGTACATAGTAGGTAGTTCATACATACCATTTGAATTGACTACTTCAGTTTCAAGCTCTCCCTGGATCCCCTGAAAGCTTTCTTGCCTTCCTAGTTTCCAATACTTTGCCTTGCCTTAAGCTCTGTTTTTTAACAGACCTTTAGATCCTGACTGCTTCAACTCTCAGACCTCTCCTGACCTTTATTTAATAAGCCCTCATAGATCTAGCTATCACCTTCTTAGTGTTGCCTCTAGTTTCCCTTGCTTGCCTTGTCCTGGCTCTGCCAGCCCAAGCTTCCCTTGTAAACTCTCTGAGCTGTTCCTATCCACTACCTCTATATGGCAACGACTAGCTTGGGGGTCTGATTAATCAATCACTTCTAGCCCTTTGCTTTAAACTCTCGGAAAGAAAGAAAAGGCAAAAAGGAAGACTGGATTCGTTATTGCTCACAACACACCAGGAACCAGACAGAGAAGGGCTGCTCATTTCATCTAAGGTACTTAAGAGCTCTCTGATGTCCTGGGTTGGTATTCATTTCTAGGGCAAGCTCCAGTGGAGTATGCAAATGAATAAGGAAGCTCCCCCAACATGCAGATTAAGCAATATGTAACTCACCACAAAAGACAAGATCGGCCTGTTGGTGTGTAAGTTATTGCTGCCCTTTTTAAAAATTTAATTACAATATTTGAACATTATCTCATTTTAAAGATCTGGCAGCACAGGCCCAATTAAAATTCCAAAGCATCCAAGTGAGAACAGACCCAAGTCCAGAGCGAATTTCATATTGGGTTTTACACATGAAAACAGTTGGACATTTTATAATCATAATAAATCCTTTTGGAGATAGACGTTATTGCCCTACAATCAATTCAAGATGTTTTACGATCCCTCTGTCATCATATGAAACTGGTGTACCTCACATAAGAGTAGTTATGAACAGATAATACTCATCTCTGTGAAACGTATTACTTGATCATTATCTTCCTGTCCCTCACCCCCAACCCATCAGAATCACACTTCAGCTCAATCAGCACTTGACACATTTCACTTTAGTCTGAAATTAGAAAGATAAGAAAGAATGAGCTGTTCAGTAGAAAACTACCCAAGAAACAAATCTTGTTTTCCCACAAATGAAGGAAGAAAGAAAGAAAAAAATGGGAAAAAGAGAAAGAAGGAAGGAAGAGAAAGGGAAAAGGAAAAGATAGATAAGAGGAAGAAAAGGGAGAGAAAAAGGAGTGTACAGAAGAAAGAAGGGGAAAGGGGAAAGAAGAAAAAGGAGAGGAAGAAAATAGGAATGAAGAAGAGGGAGAAAAAGGAAAGAAGGAAATAAGGAGAGGAAAGGAAAAAAGTAAAGGAAGAATCAGAAAAAGAGGGAGGGAGGGAAGAAGAAAGGAAGAAAGGTAAGAAGAAAAATTAAAAGAAGGGGAAACAAGGTAGAGAAATGGCTTCTGACAGGCAATAAGTAGAAAAATTTGTAATTGCAATATATGTTTATGTGGATGTATATCTTGTAACAGCTTATTAGCCTTTGCAGAGCAAGGGTCTAATCTAGTCTGTCAATGACTTCCATTAGAAATATTCCTTAAAAGTGTACTCAAAAACTGTTATTTTATCAGTGCTGGAGTTCTTGGTGAAACCTCCTTCAGTCGTTGTAAATGGTGAATTTCTCTAAAATGAACAGTCTTGGAGGACAGAAAAGCTAAGTAATTTGCACAACAGAGTCAGGGTGTGTCACAGGGCTGACACTAGCCCAGGACTTTTTGGTTCCAAGGCCAACCCTCTATCTAGTATTATAGTGTTTCCTCTCAGAATCCAGGTCTACAGTAAATACATAACAAAAATTACACTATTGTGCAATTCTCTTATTTTATTTATCAAATCGGAATTATTTTCCCGGGAAAAAATAAGGGAAACTATTGTAAATCATCCATTTTCATCTATCTTAAAGCTTTTCTTTTTTAACCCAAATTCAAAGACACAAAAATTGAACTAATCTATATAACTCAAAAGAAATAAAAAAGCTAACAGACCCATATGCACAGAAATATTTATGGCAACTTTTTACTGCAGTAAAAAACTAAAACCTAAGAATGTGTCCACCATTTGGAGAATGAATTATCAAATTAAGTCATATAAATATGAGACAATATTATTGTGCCATTACAAATGGCAAAAGGAATGGTTTTTATGAACTGATGTATAGTGAGCTCAGTACAACCAGGAGAAAAAAAATTGTACAATTAAAAAAAAATAAAAACAAATAACTTTGAAAGATAGAAGAACCCTAATTAATCCAATGACAAACAACAGTTTCAGAGAAATGAAAATGAATCACGCTCCCCACCTTTGGTGACAGACTAGCAATACAAAATGAAATATGCATTTTGGGGCAAAATCAGTGTGTGGATTTAGTTTTCCTTTATCATAGTTTTTACAAAGGAGAGACTTTGGGAAAGAATTTTGAGGAAAGAGTAATAATGAAAGCAAAAAATATAAAAGAGGGTAATTGAAAAAAATTTTCAATAAATATAAGACAGTAGCAATAAATCCATAATGGGAAACAAACAGGGTAATGTTGAAACTACTGTGTGTATATATATGTATATACAAAGACACATGTATATTCAGGTGTATATATATGCATATGCACATATGTATGTATGCATACACACAAACATATAAACCAAGTTGTGCTTTCTGTTCTTGTATGTGTGTTTTGCAAAGCAATTAGAGTTAAGTGACTTGCCTATGGTCAGAGCTAGGAAGTGTTAAGTATCTCAGGATGGATTTGAACTCAGGTCTCCAGGGCTAGTGCTCTATCATCTAACTGACCCTCTTTCTGCTCTTTGTATAAAGAAACATTTGTCTTTGTTGTCTTTATCAAGTTTAGGATGCTAAAAAAAATTTTAATATTTTTAAATAGGCCATTCACCCAGAAAGTAGGTCCCATCTCTTCTTAAAGGAAATAAATCCTATAATTAAATTTCTAAAGTCTTCTTTTTCCTTGACTGGAGTGCTCAAGAAATGTCTCACAGTGGAAAAAGCAATAGTTTGCATTCAAAAGATCTATATTCTGATCTCAGCTTATCTATCTCTTACCTGTGTAATATTAAGCAAGTCCCATTACCTTGACTAAATTCAACACCTTCAATCTTACAGATGAGGAAACAGATTCAGAAAGACCCAAGAGAAAAATAGTAATAATCAAAGACAAGACTTGAACCCAGATTCCCTGACTCAGGTTCAATATATTTCCATAATACAACATTGATAGAGATGGGAGGGGAAAAGAAAGGAAAAAATAGAGTAGAGGAAGAGGGGGGAAGTATGATCATATAATAAAGACTTCAGCTCCTAATCAATATTATCAATTTAATGTCATACAATATGGACATTAAAGATTCAGACTTTGCAGTCCCTGGATAAACAAAGGCAAAAACCAGTCAATGTACTCCATCTGTTGATTGCTCCCAGGCCATGAATATTCCAAAGAAACTCAGTTCATCTGACAGCTGAAAAGCAGAGATATTCCTCTTGAAGAGCTCTGGGCTCTGGAATCCCGTTTCCCACAAATTTCCAGAAAGGACAACAGTTTTTAAATATTCATATAGTCTTTTAGCAATGGCTTTCTCTCAGAATTCAGAGAAGTCTAACATAGAAAAACTAACCATCCATCAGAGAGAGACCTCTTTACATAATTCAGTCCAATAGAAGCCAATGTATAAATATGTAGCCTCCAAATCCCTATCTGCTCCAATGCTTCTAAACCAGTGGGAAGTCAAAGAAGACAGCTTTTAAAATTCTCTAGGCACATTCTACTCAGTTTAAATGATTTGATGCATTAATATTAATGAAGTTGTGACTTTTGACTTAAAAAGTAAAGGTTAATGGCTACACTGGCTGTTTTTTTTCCCCATTTCTCACATACTATATAATCTAAAATCTAATATGCATATATACAAGTAAGAACAATTTGACCAAAATGTAGCTCCAATCTTTCAGGTCTTCAATTAAGGTCAGAAGTCATCTGAACAGTGTCTATTCTTATAATAAAGATTAAATTTTTATTTAATTAGCACGTTACTTAAAACTCTACCAGTTTCCTTGACATGAGTTTCTTAAATTTGATTTTTTTTACATAATACTGCAGAAATATCCATTCTCGTATTCTATACATTGACACTCTCCCCTTTTGAGATTTTTGGCCGATATACTAAGAAATAAGTTAGGCGAGTTTCAATAGTGTATACTCAGCACTTAAGTATCCACTTGTAGGTTGTCCAAGGCAAAATTTAATCCCAAAATGGCTTTCCCCTACTTTGAATGCCACCTACTACATTCTTCCTTCTTTCAATTTGTATGCTGACAATATAAATTAATTGCCCCAAGTGGTGCATATAATTATGAAGAAAAATTTCTACATAAAAAAAGAAAAAACAAAACTTGATTGAGCTACTGTTTTATATTTTTGAGGCCAGTATTCTCTATCAGGCTAGATATTTTACCTAAAAAAAAGTGGTGATTAAGTCCCATGAATTATAGAAACTTTTGTCTTTCCACTTCCAGAGGATCTGGGGATAAATGGAAAAATGTTCCACGGAATCCTGGCTTCCTTAAAGATTCCCTTTAAATCTCACCTTGCTAAAAGAAGCCTTTCCTGGTCTCTCCAACCACTTAGTGGCTTCTAAGGTCATCTTCCAATCTATTTTATAGGTATCTTATACATCTCTTTCTTGGTTGACCATTAAAATGCAAGTTCTTTGAAGGCAGGAATTATTTTCATTTTTTCTTTGTATTCCTAATGCTTATCAAGAGTGCCTTACTAATAAATATTTGTTAATAGACTGAAAGATGGATTAGGGAGCCAAAACAATTTTTCCCTTAAGAAAGAGAATGACTTGAAAGGAAGCCCTGTATTTACCTCTCTCTTCCCACAGCACTTAGAAGTTAGCCTAGTATATACTATTTATCCTTGTATAGATCAACTAGAGAAGATTTCTTCTTGGAAGCCCAACTTCTTGTTTCATGTTGTACTTACATTTAATTTCATCTATAATTCCAAAATAAAACTCAGGATTTACTACTATATCTAAATAGTTGTACATTCTGGCAGACTGTTCAATTATTTTTAATCTATGTTAATTAAGATTTCCATTCTAACAAATCTTAGTATTAAAATACATTTGAATTATGACAAATAAACATTAAATCTCCATTGCCATTAAGATATTTCAGCAAGACAAATCCATCTTTGTTATTCTCTCATTGCATTCAGTGGGTACAAAATTTTTTTTAATCCATCAAATTAACATTATGGATTAGTATGAATAACAAAGTATTACCAAGTACCTATTTCATTACATGAAATTGCCTATTTCAATTCCTATCTTCAGGTAAATTCTCAGTAGCCATTATCTCCATGTTCTACATTCTATTTTATGCATCCTCCAAAGATATTCATGAGAAAAGAGTTGGTTTAGTCATGTAGGGAATTTTTATATATATTGCTATGTTAATGAGCTCAATCTCTAAATCAAGTCAAAACCTTCCAAAATGGTCTGCTTCTGTCCATAGTATGTGTGTTTGTGTGTGTGTGTGTGTTTGTGTGTATGTGTGTATATAGATAGATATAAATATATAAACACAGATATAGATATTAATCTATATATCTATCTACATATATGATATATATATATATGTATCAGGTGAAAAAATACCTGTTTTTCAATAGGAGTCTGTTTTACTAAGTGGAATTTTCTATTAAGTAGCAAAATATTAAAAATTTCCCTCTAAGCAATAGTAAGTCATTTTTGAATATACTCTTTGCAAAAATAAGGTTGAATAGATGCTTACCTTCCATACTATAAATAATGGCAGTCTTATTAAAGTCTAGATTTTCAGTCCATTTAAACTATTTTACCATCATCTTTGTTAAGGCAACCACTATTTTGGACTGAAATTCAACATTACTAGAAAGTAAGTGCAATTGAAGTCATTTTTCTTAACTTTCACACAGAGGAACAACACTTTCCCAAAAAGCAGTCAAATTTTTTTTGCAACAACCACAGAACAGTTTCCCTGGGGTCTTAATGTATTCTGCACTTACTTTACTTCTTTCCACACTCCAGTTAGCAATGAAGAACCTAATAGAGCCGATGCATTGGTATACCCAATGAAAGGTTGCAACCAATTTCACAGAACGTGATGTCACAATACAAAATGTGGATGGCACAGTTAGATAGCAGTTTGTCTGAAGTAAGATTGGGGGAATAAGTTCCAGTGTTTTTTGCCTGGGACTCCAGTCAGCTATTGAACCAAGTCAGGAAAAATTGGTTATATATTCTGAAACCCACTTAGTTATCTGCTGTTATTATTGTTGTTGTTGTTGTTTAATGATATAGTCCATAGTATGAGACCTTGAAGCACTGGTTGTCATGGGAAGGGAACATAAGAGTTTCTTTAAAAAAAAAAAAAAAAAGAACACTTCCTTTTAAAAAGATTGACACCAGTTCTTAAAATTCCTTGGTCAAAATATGAGAAGAACAAGAACTACATGGAAAGGTGTGTGGTTTGAGGTTGTTTTTTTTTTTTTTTTAGCCCGGATTAAAAATTAGTATTTGGAAGGAGGGTAAAGGTTTGAATAAAAGGAGCTTTTTGAAAAGGCGAGAATAAAAAAGCAGAAACTTCTACCATAAACATTTATTGTTTGTTGATTTAAACAAAAATAGGGAAATTTTAATTTTAATTTCTTTAGTTTGCTTTGATAAATAAAATGAATGTCCCCTATGCTTTAGTATTCAATAATCTTTATCATTTAAAAAAAGAAAAAGAAAATTTCCTGGGTAGACAATATAATAAAATTTGTTGCACATGCCTCAGATTCCTAAGGCCCATTTCTGGATCCCTTAATGAGAATGTAAGGCAAAAGAGGAATTCTGAGGTTCAATCAAGAGTCAATCAATATACTTACAATTCAATAGTGACAAAGGTAGAGAAAGCTCCAAATGGTAATGAATGGATTGATGTCTGCCTGGGTGGCGGGTCTTTTGTGGAGTGCTGAAAATCCCTATCTATAATCCTTGTCCCTTTAACATTTTTATCAAAAATGACTTGAGTGAAGTCAGATGGCATGCACCTCAAATTTGTGACCAATATAAAGCTAGGAAAGATTGCTAATATATTGAATAATTAGAGCAAGATTTACAAGAATCTCATTATACTGGCAAAATTGGTCATATGCAGAAAGATAAAATTAAATAGAAGTAGATTTAAAGTTCTATACTTAGGCTCAGAAAATAGAAGGTATCTTTAGAGAATGAAATAAACCTATCTAGATAAGGTATAATGTTAAAAAGTCCTGCGTGTTCTAGAAATTCTCTTCACTATGGACTTCTCACATTAGGAATACACTCTACCATTGCTTCTTCTAATTGGCTGATTTCTCCCAGAACTCCCAGACCAGCTACATTTTCATTCATCTTAGAAGGTTAGCTCTACTCCCACCCCTGTGTGTTGTCTTCCCATGTTAGATTGTAAGCTCCTTGAGGGTCAAGCCTGCTTTTTTTGTTTTGTTTTGTTTTGTTTTTTGTATTTCTAGTACTTAGCACAGTGCCTGGTACATATCAGGAACTTAATACATGTTGGTTGATTAATTGGTAAAAAAAAGACCTGGGTGTTTCCATGGTCTACAAGCTTCTTATGCTAGCAGTGTGTACAAGCCAAATATTCTACCAGTGTATCAGAACCAAAAGAAACCAATGAGACCTTAAGATTCATTAAAAGAAATTTTAAGTACAAAGAGATCATGGTGGGACTCATCTGCAATAGTCACACCAAATCTGAAATACTATATGTCCTTTCTTGAGCACTACATTTTAGGAATGACATTGATATACTGAAATGTGCCTAAAGAGTGACCAAGATGCTAATAGGACTTATAGCCATGGTAAACATGAACCAGCTAAAATAATCACTGGCTGGGGCAACTAGATGGCACAGTGCATAGAGCACCAACCCTAAAGTCAGGAGAACCTAAGTTCAAATGTGGCTTCAGACACTCAACAATTCCTAGCTGTGTGACCCTAGGCAAGTCACTTAACTCCAATTACCTCAGGAAAATAAAATAAAATAAAATAATCACTGCCATCTACTGAAAAGATGTCTTAGATGGCATACAACTGGTGTCTTCTAATGTTTGGGGAATTGTCATGTAAGAGTGAACAGATTTATTGTTCTTTATATGAGAGAAGGATTGGTAGGTTAATATTAGAAACAAATTTCACTTAACTCTAAGTAAATACTTCATAAGGAGAGCTATCCACAAATTAAATGGGATGCCTTGAAAGGTAGTGAATTCATGTCTATAAAGGTTTTCTAGAGAAGATTGAATTGGTAACGTTGTAGAGGGAATTCATATTTCAGTTACAAATGGGCTAGCTGATCTCAGAGATCCCTTCCAATTCTACAATTCTATAGTCATCAAAAATGACCATATAAGATCATAAGATAAGACAACCATCATTTAAAAGTGCAAAATAATATTGAGGTTATCATATTCAACTGCCTCCATTTACAGAATAAGGCTAAGAAAGGTTAAGTACCTTGTCCAGGATCATATATCTTTTAAGTGTATGTTGTTGTTTTTGTTGCTTGTTCTTCATTCTGAAAAAGGACCATAATATCAAGGAGGTGATGCCATGATATGCAAGTGAGTTGGGTTCAAGTGAGGCAGAGCTATGTAAAGTCATCAGCCTCACTTTCTCCTCCAGAACCATATGGATCTACTGGCAAGATATAGATTAGAATGACTGGAAATAGCCTGGGATGCAGTAGGAGATCTTGACCTTTTTAAACCAAGGTCTTTAACAGGTCTTAATTTGACTGAGGCAACACTCATTCAGTGGTTTAGGATAGGTAAGAGCTGACACAAACAGTATCTTTCACCTAGTTTAAAAGAATTCCGGTCTTGGAGCCAAGGGAAGACCCTCAGAATTTCTGACCAAACAGAAAAAATTTCTGTTTATATTCACTCTGAGTCAATCATTGTATAAGGTAGGATTTGAAGTCAATTTTCCTTACTCCCAGCCTAACATTTTATACATTTTGACTTGTCAGTGCTTAGGAGTCCTTCAAAAGAAGCATAGTTTTTTTCTGAAGCTTTTTGAACAGAGGCAACAATAAGATCTGCATGGACATTCCTCCTTTATATATATATATATATATATATATATATATATATATATACACACACACACATATATATATATATATATATATATATATATATATATA
>JAJPUD010000228.1:602598-612875 GCA_023553655.1 Myrmecobius fasciatus | reverse complement strand
ATATATATATATATATATATATATATATATATATATATATTTGCTGAGGCAACTGCAGTTAAGTGACTTTGCCCAGGGTCACACAACTAGGAAGTGTTAAGTGTCTGAGGCTAGATTTGAACTCAGGTCCCCCCTTAATATTTTTATTGAAGATTCTTATTCAAAATCAAAACAATTTGAAGTCATTTTATGGTGACTAAGATTTGGCAGTCTCTTTTCAAAATGCATTAGTGCAAAGGTTTATCAAATAAGAATTATTATTAATTTCTGAAAATCTCAACATATTTTCCCACCCAAAAGCAGAAGCACAGACAATTACTACATCTACTATTATACCCCAAAACTCAAAACATCTATGTCTCTAAACCATACTGCTATGGAATTAGAAAAATATTTACCTCATCCTACCCACATGAGAAGCTAGTAAATTGAATTATTTACCCAACACTATCAAACAAGAAAGCCAGAAAGATAACTTAGGTCTTTTGATTTGCTTTTGTTTTATTCACCAGGTAGGTCACCCTAATCTTTTGTTTCTGAATCAATAACATCAAATTCTTAGTAACATTGGTTCAGAGACCTTCTAAAAGGACTGAGACATCTTTACTTCTCATGACATTGTCCAGCTATAGCTAGCTAAATAGATAAAAAGATAAACAGGTGATAGATAGAGAGATACACAGAGCTAATAGGCGAAATATAGAAATGATATTAAGATAAATGATAGAGAGATAGGTACATGGATGGATGGGTAACATATTGTTACAAACATCTTGATGCAATTTTAAACTATTAAAACAAGTATACAGCTTGTTCTAAGTTCAATGCCTTTCTTTGTGGTACTTCCTCTCTCTTAGAGAAAGTCCTCCCATCCTGCTACTCTATGTTTACCAATCCAATTACTATCTACTTTGCACAGTCTAGTCCAATAAACCTTCCCAGTTTACTTTCACCCATCTCACCTTCCTTTAAACTCATATCATTTATTGTCTGTAGCACATGCTGTAAAAGATCCTTGAGATTACATTTGGGTAGTTTGTGTGTGTGTGTGTGTGTGTGTGTGTGTGTGTGTGTGTCATTTCTTAACTTTTCATCTAAGAATATGCACCTTGTCTCCCCAAATAGAGTGTAAGTTCCTTTAGTTCATTTTCTTATATGCTGTAGGATCACAGATATAGATCTAAAAGGAATCTCAGAGGCCAATTTTCTTGTTCATTTTACAGATGAGGAAATTGAAGCCCAGGATTTAAGGGACTTGCCCAAGATCACAGTCATATCATCATAGAGAGTTGGAAAAGACCTCAAAAGTCATCTAGATGAACCCTCCAAATTTACAGATGAGGAAACTAAATCCTAAGGAGGTTAAACAACTGAAGATCTCATAGGTAGTAATCATCAGAAGTGGTATTTGAACTCAGATCCTTTGACTTTAGAGCCCATGCTCTTTCCACTGTCTTGTGCTATTCTCTTGGTCTTTGGATTAGATAACAGTACTATCCAATTTTAAGTCAGTGATCATATTTGCCCACCCCATATCACTTATCACAATACCCAACAGAAACTGATTTACAGATTTAAAAGAAGAAAGTACAACATAAACCTTTCTTTTATCACCAGGCTATCATCATCACCTTGAACTCTATAATGAAAGAAAGTAGCAAAAATGATTATCTGAGACACTAGTGGAAAGAGATCTATGATTTTTCATATGTAGAGTTTACACATGAGAGAATAACAGTTAGTCACTCACAAACCCTGTAGAGTTTTATTTTTAAAATGTAATTTCCTATTGTATCAACTCCAGGAGAATTTACCAAAGGTATAGTTAGTAGCATCAGGAGCTTGATTAACTTAGTTTCATCAATTCTATATCCCTGTAACAGAAACATACAATGGCCATTCAATTAATAGTCAACTCAGCAGAAAGTAGAAGGAAAGATCACTTTATTACCTGTGCTCCAGTTCTCGTATAGACAGAATAACTCCTGAAGTTGATGGTTTCTGCTGCACAGTGGCCAGGAATGTGAATTCACTTTTATTCCGAAAGAGTTGAATTAACTTCTCAGTCACATGTGGGGCTGCATGGATCTCTCTTTCTACATCTAAGAGTTTAATTGAAAAAAAGACAATAAGACAGAAGAAAGAGGAGAGGAGAAAAGGGGGAAGGGAAGAAGAGAAAAGAAGATGGGGAAAAAAAAGAAAAACACCCTGAGTAAAACTATAGAGACCAAAGGATACAGATTCCATTTTTCATTTCTCTCCCATGTCGATATTTTTCATTTTCAAGAGTCATCCACCACGCCATACAGTGGCATTCATTCAATACAAAACCTGGAAATACCATCTCTGTCAATGTGCCCACTTGTCACTTTGACAAGTTCACAATTGGCCAGACACTGATTTTCTGACAGGAATTTTGACGGGACACTGAGCAATGGGGTTCTGCTGCAAGCAGATTAAGTTGCTGTAAATAACATGAGAGGCTGGCAGATAAATGGGGTCCTTAATTCCTAAGGAACCTCAGAAATAACAGCACCCAGTGTGCCATGTAGCAGATTGCAATTTTAATTTTACCATTGGTTTGGTTACTATCCCTCTAAAACACGGGTGAAGTAACCCATCTCTACATCAAATGGGAATATTAAAATTATGGCTAATACAAATTATACTGCCCTTTGCTAAAAAAACAAACAAAACAAAACTATACCTTCAAATCATATATATGTTTAGAATGTATAGTTCTTCACTTTAAATATGGAGTCTCACTATCCATTTGCAGCTCTCTAGGATGATCATTTGTAAAATAAATAAATAAATAGCATTGCCAATCCGCATTAGTAGAGGATATTTCCTCATCGAGGATTTCCTATATACATGGGGAGAACCATGGAACATACACAATGTGACTTCTCTCATGAAATATTTATTTAACTCAAAACTTATGCAGCAGGACTAGAGGTCTATCAATCCAGACAATTTTCCTATTAGCCAAAAGTTTATCTTTCTTCAGTAACCCCATAATGAAGGCTATCATTCACTAAGCACTCAGAATTACTCCTAGTCATGATAAAGACCATAATTATCAAATTATTTAATTCAAAAACTGCTGATATCAGAATCAATTAGAACTGAATCAGTCAATATACATTTAGTCAGCAGCTGTTACATGCCAGATTTTGTACTAAGTGCTGAGAATAAAAGGAAGGCAAATAGCAATTGCTACTCTTAAGGACCAGATAGTCTAATGGGAGAAATAAGCAAAAATTCAAGGGGAGCAAAATTACAGAAAACTATATGATTGGAAATCAATGACTACCACACAAACTCACATATCATAGACTCCCTCTATACCATGGCCCTTTCCCCTGTACTTATATAATGGAGGGCTGGCCTTTCATTTCAGAACTACATGACACACTTAAAAAAAAAAAAAGACTCTTTAAATAGTTTGCTCTTCATCGTATCGTTTTCAAGCCATATCATTGTGTGGGTGAACTCTGATGAAAACTGCCCCAAAAGAAATCTTACTCCAACAACAAATCAAAACTTTAGGTCTCTCTCTTATGGAACTATTGCTACCTAGAAAATTCTTTGCAATAGAAGAGAGCAGGGACTTTTTCATTTTTATCTTTTTATCTTTATTATATAGCTCAGTGCCTGGCACATAGTGGGCACTTTGGAGTGGAAAAAAAACAATGGATTTAGTGTCAGAGGAACCACATTCACATTCTTTTCAGTTGATGTCATTTTGTTTATTTTTTTATTTTCAAAGAGAACCAATGACAAAACAGGGTGATGTCTTGACTTCAGGATAAAATGGATGTAAGACAGAGTTGCACAAAGTCAGGAACCTCATTTTCTCCTCCAGAGTCATCAGAGTTCAGTGGCAGAACCCAGGATGCAGCAGATGACTTTGGTGTCTTAGATACCTGCCTAAGCCCTAAGCACCCCATAGCACCTGCTTCAGCTGATGAACAAACTATTCTCATCTGCCCATTCTTCCAGGAAAATCTCTGTCATTACCTGTATGACTTCAAGCAAATCATTGTATTTCTCTCAGTCTCAATTTACTCATTTGTAAAATTAGAAGACAACTTTGTGATCTCTAAGATCCCTTCCAGCTCTGAATCATGATATTATAATAAATATACATTTATTAAGTGCTAGGTGCTATCTTAAGCATTAAGGATACAAAGAAAAGGAAAAACAGTTCCTGCTCTCAATGAAACTACAATCTAATCAAGATGAGGTATAGATACAATTCCCATAGTATACAGAAAAAGGAACTTTAAAGTAGAATGCATTAACTGGAGAGACTAGGAAAGGCCTTCTGCAGAAGGTGAAATTTTATCTGAGTTGGGAAAACCAGGAATTTTCCAGGCATACAATATGAGGAAAAGACACAGTTAAAAGATAAAAAAGGTATATTGTGTGTGAAAGGGCAAGTCGACCAATCTGGCTAAGTTATAGAACAAAAGGAGTGAAATTATGTGTAAAAAGGCTGAATAGATAGGAAGAGAATAGGTTGCATAGGGTTTCAAATGCCAAAAAGAAGAGTTTCGTTTGAGATAAGGAGAGAGATGACAGATAGACAGACTCATATTTATATATCTTTACACTTACAGCAGCAACTCTGTTTGCAGTAACAAAGAATTAAAACCTGAGAGGGAACCCATCAATCAGGGAATGGTTGAACAAGTTATGGTATATGAATGTAATAGAATACTATTTTCTTACAAGAAATCATGAGATTCCCATGTTTCAGAGAAACATGGGAAGACTTATATGAACTGATACACAGTGAAGTGATCAAAACAAAGAGAATCATTTAGATTTTCTTTTAAGTCTTAGGAACTTCAAGCAACACGATGACCACCCATGTTTTCAGAGTACTCGTGATGAAACAGAGTACCTATCTCGTTATAGAGAGGGAATGGATTTAAAATACAGATTGAGGGCTTTTTTGGACAAGGCCAATATGGGAATTTATTTTGCTGAACAAGAAGTGTTTATAACAGGAAATTTATTTTTTTCTTAATTTTTCAGTGGAGAAAGAGGTAATAAAAAAGGGGAACTCTTCTTTTGAAAAAAAAATTTGATTTTAAAAAATTTCCATAGTACTGTCTCTCTCTTAGGTTCACAAAATTATGTGACTCCCAGTACTTATTGGATAAAGTTGGAAATTCTTATTCTAACATTAAAGGGCCTCAGCAGTCAAGCCTATAATTAAGATCCTGGTTTCCTAATGTTTCTGTAGAGAAACTTTCTGCTGAAGTCATTTTAGGCTACCTATTATCTTCTAATCATACCAGGAGAAGTACCATTTTAATCAATCAATAGGCACTTATTAGGTACTTACTATATGGCACTAGTGCTAAAAAGGCAAAAATTTAAAAAGTTTCATCCTTTTTTATTTTTGGAGGAAAAGTGTACTTCTATAGGTATATGATATTGTATTTATTTATATTTATGTATGTGTATATAAGGCAGCCAAGTGGCACAGTGGATAAAGTGGATAGTGTGATGGCCCTGGAATGAGGAATACTTTTCTTAGAATTAAATCTGGCTTCAGAAACTCACTAGCTATGTGACCCTGAGTAAGTCATTTAACCCTGTCTGCCTCAGTTTCCTCATTTGTACAATGAACTAGAGAAATGGTAAATTACTACAGTATCTTTGAAAAAAATTACCCAACATCCCTAAATGGAATTACAACCGAAAACACGACTCAACAATATATATGCACAAACATAATACAACATAATTTTGTGATCAGCAAAGTCAGCAAATAGGAAAAAGTATTTGAACTGAGATTTAAAGAAGCTAGTGATTTCAGGTGAGGAGGAAGTACATTCCAGGCCCACGGAAAGGGAAGTGGATGGCCTACAAAGGCATGGAAACAGGCAATGGTAAAGAAAAGAATAGCAGGGATCTGTTTGACTAAAACAGAGAGTTGAGCGAAGTAACAGGTAATAAGACTAGATGTAAGCCAAGTCAGATTGTGAAGGACTTTAAATGTTGAACAGAGAAGCTGTATTTCATTCTAAAAGCAAAAAGAAGCCACAGGGACTTAGTGAGCCAGACAGTGATTTGCCAGAGCTGTGCTTTAGAAATAACACTTTGGCAGCCACTTGAAGGATGGATAAGAAAAGGTAGTGACCTCTCTGCACATTTAATCATGCCCTTCTTCCCTCTCATTTCCCAGAATACTATTCATTCTCCAAGGCCTAGTTTAGGACTGGGGATTTTCTTAAGCACCCTAAATCAATAAAAACATCTCTTTCCTAAGAATTTCCATAGCATTTATCACAAAAAACCTTTCATTTGGCACCTTAAAATTTTTCTTCCTTTGTCATATTTTTGTATAAAATGTACAATTAGATTGCTAGTTCTTTGAAAGAAGTAATCATTTTCCTGGAAGTTTATAACTGTCTTTAAATATCCAAAGGACTCAACCTTTAGAAAGTTATTACACTTATTCTTCCTGACTACATAAAGGAAACTAGGAGCAGATATTCCCTTCTCCAAACTTCTATATGTCCAATGAAAAAGCATCATTATTTTTCCTGTCATCATTTCTTCACTCACAATAACACCACCTGATTTAAGACCCTAAAATATAGATCTGACTATGTCACATCGTCTGAAGAAGTTTCAGTGTCTCCTCTTTGCTTTTAGGATAAAACCAAAAATCCTAACCTTAGCATTCTAAATGTGTCTGTTTTCTACTTCTCAAACTTGACATTTCATCTCTCATTGCTAGACCTTTGCATAATCTCTCCTCCATTCCCAGAATGCTCTCCCTCCTCACTTCTGCCACTTAGGATCTTTAGCTTTCATCAGGACCAACTTGATGGGCCAATTCATACATCAACGTTAATCATCCCTCGATCCTCTCTTTTCATAGATTTATAGTTTGACTCCTGTAGTAGAATATAAGCTTCTTGAGGGCAGGGACTGCTTTTCATTTTTGTTATTTTATACCTAACATCTAGCACAATTCCTTGTACATAATGGGTGCAAAATTCATTTTATTGAATGGAATTGAAGTTGCAGAGAGATGAATTATGCCGGCATAACATAAAAGAAAATACGCTAGCAATTAGAGTTATCCAAAAACAGAGCGGGCCACTTTGGTAAGCAATGAATTGCCCATCAATAGAAGTCTTTCAGTAGAAGGTAGATATCTACTTGTGGGGGTGCTGTAAAACATATTCTCAGTAAAGCACAGCAAAGGGGAAAGAGAAATGAAAATTTATTATTATTATTATTATCTACTGTGCACTATATACTGTGCTAAGATCTTTTCAAAAATCATCTTGTTAACTTCACAACAACTATGAGATGCATTATTATAAAATCCATTTTCCTCAGTTTCCTCAATCGTAAAATCAGAATAAATAACTTGGCCAGGGTCTGACAACTAATAAATGTCAAAGGCTGTATATGAATGTGTTTTCTTGACCAGTGTGCCACCTGGCTACTTAGGCAATTTCTAAAGTCCAATCTATCTCAGCATCCTTCTTCATCTTTGTTCCAGCCTGATCCCCCCACACACATACATATATACGCCATGCCCTGAGTACAAGACTTTATACATGGTAGGTATTGATTGACAGTCTGAAAGATTGCCATTAGACCATCAAGGGGCCTGTCCCTTTTGAGAGGTGACACTTCTTTTGCAGGTGAAGAAACTAAAGCAAGATGCTCAGCTGGAAACCTTCACAAAAATCCAGTATAGCTCTGACTTTTAGTTCCTGACAATCTTCCAGGCCAAGCTCTTTCTCCCAAAGCAGTTATTTTATCTTGTTTAACATAACTACAAATGCTAATAGTGAGAAAATTTCCCAGAGCTTCCTCCTCCTAGAAAACCAGAAGAAATGTTCACACCTTTGAAATGTCAACTGCTGCTAAAATGGAACTAATAAAAATGGGTTCTTCTTCACTTCATCCTCTGTCCATCCTATCCCACGCCTCCAGCTCTCCTACTCTCAGACTTTCCTAAAAGACAGCAGAACTTTTCTGAAAGATCAGTCCTTCCTTTCTTTCACTAGATAATAATCGAGTGGCTTGGCAGAGTGGAGAACTCACCTACCCATCTCAAACCAATATGAAATGCCCAAAATGTCCATTTCAACATAACAAAAATTTATGTAGATGTTGTTTCAGTAAACGACCTTTTGGAAAATATCTAATGTGATCCCCACTAGCTATCATCATGCATGCAAAGGTGCTAAATTTCCTCTAGGAAAGTAGAGTAGGATCAAGAAAATCTTGATTCAATCCAGTCCTCTCAATAATCAAAGTCACCAACCAAGCATCAATCCAAACTATTAGTGCTCTCCTTCCTAATCTGCCTGGTATTTAACTACAATGTATTCATTTCTCTTTCCTAATTTCATATTTAATCTTTATACAGTTATGCATGAATTTGCTTTCTCCATTACAATGTAAACTTTTCATAAGACTCAATTCTTTCATTCTTTGTATTTGCATTTCCAACATGTAGCACATTGCCCAGCTTGCTCATAATAGTTACTCATAATTGCTTGATAATTGACTGATATTCAGGGTGACCATGAATGAATCCATTCTTCCTTCTAGTCTTCAATTTCTAAGAAGAATATTGGACCAAATGACTTCTAAGGAACTTTTTTTCTTTATTTGAGTTTAATTTATTAGAATTATAGAATGATGTACAATGATCAATTTTGATGGACATAGCTCTCCTCAGCAATACCATGATCTAAAACAACTCCAAGAGGCTCATGATGGAAAATGCTGTTCATATCCAAAGAAAGAACTACGAAGTTTGAATACAAATTGAAGTTTACCATTTGATTTTTTTTTGCTTTTTTCTTTCTCGTGGATTTTCACTTTTGTTCTGAATCTTCTTTCACAATATGACTAATGTGGAAATATGTATTATATAATTGTACATGTAAAAACTATATTAAATTGCTTGCCATCTTAGGAAGTAGGGAGAAAGGGAGAAAATAATAGAACTCAAAATCTTATAAAACTGAGTGTTGAAAACTATCTTTATATATAATTGGGAAAAATAAAATAATGCTAAGTGGGAACAAAAAGAATTACAGAATTTGCCTCAAATTCTCTCACTCTAAAATCAATCTGAATAGGGTAACATAAATAAGAAAATTATTAATTAGCCTAGACCTGCTACTTGTCATCAGCTTTAATACCATCTGCTGGATTTCCTGGCATTGTTGGTAGGGAGTGGGAGGAAGAGTAATCAGGGAAGTCCTCTGATCAACACTTGAAAAGCTTGAGAAAAGAGAAGTATTTTTTCGGAACTCTTAAGAGCATTTTCTGTTGAAGATGTCAAAATGCTCATCACAGTTTATTGAAAGCTCTCTTAAAACAGGCAGGACTGTCCAGTGAAAGAAGCACTGACTCAGTGGTCAGATGACTTGGGTTTAAATCTCATTTTTGATCCTTTCTACTTTGGTGTCACCTCTCTAAAGGGAAGGATCCCTAATGACAATCTCTCTCAGATTGTAAATCAGTGCCTACCATGTACAAAGTTCTGTACTCCCTGGGCCCCAGATTACTCCACTGTAAAATGAAAACATTGAGCAGATGATCTGGAACTAGATGGCCACTGGAATTCCTTCTAATTCTAGATATCCGATTTCCTGATCCATAAATAAGCCCCTCTACTAGGATTCAAGGACAATCTATCATTAGTGAAAAGAAGGAGGAAAAAATTTTCGTCATAGATTCTTGATCAACTGAGGTAATTTTGATCTTTAAAAAAGGTCTTTGATTTCACTGATCAAACAACTTCAGCCATCCATGCAGATTAGAGTCCTTCTGTACCTGAAAAAAGAATTTGATTAATTTCTGTGTCCAAAAACATTCATCACACTGCCTGTGAGATCTTAAGTGAGTCAATTTTATCCTCCTAAACCTCAGTTTCTATATCAGTAAAATAGAGGAATTAGAGTAGATAGTCCCTGCGGTCTCTTGAAGTTCTGATTCTATGATGAGTAACTGATTATGAATCTCTCTGGACTTAGTTAAACTGGTCCATGAAGAATGGTAAAGCGGTCTATCACTAGTATTACAAGACTTTCTAGTTAGGTTATGACCTATTAGAGCTTGTGCTCACTCCTACTACTAGAAAGCCTAGAGTAATCACCACTTGTTCATGTTCTCTCTCCCTCTCTTTCCCTCCCTCCCTCCCTCTCTCCCTCCCTCTCTCTCTCTCTCTCTCTCTCTCTCTCTCTCTCTCTCTCTCTCTCTCTCTCTCTCTC
>JAJPUD010000228.1:537953-602588 GCA_023553655.1 Myrmecobius fasciatus | reverse complement strand
CTCTCTCTCTCTCTCTCTCTCTCTCTCTCTCTCTCTCTCTCTCTCTCCCTGTTTCTCTCTATATTTCTGTGTGTGTGTGTCTCTGTGTGTCTCTCTCTGTTTCTCTCTGTGTGCGTCTGTCTCTCTCTCTCTCTCTCTCTCACACACACACACACACACATACACACACACACACACACACACACACACACACACACACACACATCAAAAGGAAAAGTCATTCTAAATGTTCCCATTTTGCAGACCAATTAGAGATTTGGTAGGAAGGATTGTTTTTTATCTGTCCTCAAATGAATCTGTCATTTGTCATTTTAACAGAGAGATTACAAAAATACAGAAGAGCAACAATTAGTCACTAGCACCAAAATCAAATAAAGAGAAAAGGAAAGAAATTGAATGAAGAGATGGGTGCCATCTCTTTTTGCTTCACACATATACAATGAACCTTTTTTTCCCTCTTTTTCTGATCTGCAATGTAGGTGGAGCACGGTGTCAATGGAGTACACACCCATGTCCATATGTCTGCACATTCATGCTTACATGCTATGTGCCACCTATTTAAAGTTTCCTCTGTCTCATTCCAGAAGGAAGAACATCTTCCCAGGAAAATAGGAAGAAAAAACTCATTTCCCAAGGCTGACTGAAAGACATTGCATTTAGGACCCAAAAAAAGCAATAAGAATAGATTTTTGCCCAATCCCAGTAGGGAAGATAAATGCAAAGGTGAAAGCAGCAACCAGAAGTCCTGAGAACTCCCTCAATTCTGCCCCATGGCAGCCAATCTCAACCCAAACTGTCTGAAGGAACAGGCTATATTAACTGTAATTATATGTGCTGTTTACATTAAAAACCTCAGGGAATATAAAAATTCTAAATATAACTTACACAGTTTCTGTTTGCCCAAATACCAGTTGAGCTAATGGTAAGAAAGATTTCCTTGAAAAAAGGAAAATAACATATTGCTAATTTGGAATGGCAGTCAGTACTTAATTTCCAAGTTCAAAGAAAATTGCCAATACAGAACTGACAAACGCTATAAGGCAAGTCATGCAAAGGACCTCATGTTTTAAATTGCTTGAAGCAGCTGTCACTCATTCAAGTCACTAAGGTCTTGGTCACTTAAGCAGCTAGAGGCTGGTACAATAAAAAGCATGCTGGATTGAGGGCTGGATTAGAATCTTGTCTTCAAACTCACTACCCATGCAAGCCTGAACTTTAACTTCTTGCTCTTGAGTTGAGACTGTCCAGAATAAGGTAATCAACATGATAAAAGGTCTTGACTCTGTGAAATATCTAAGAAGAGATGACTCCAGGAGCACAAATACTCGGCTAAGATATAAAAAGCACTGTCACATGAAAGAGGAATTGGAGTTGTTTTGTGTAATTCCTTACTATAGAACCAGGAACAAAGGGTGGAAATTAACAAATTGGCTGGAAATTGGAAAAAGCTTCCTAATAATGAGAGTAATATAAAAGTAGAATGGGCCACCTTAGAAAGTTGTGTTTCTGCTATAAGCACTGTAAGTAGAAACCACTTATTACCTATGAGGTAGAGAAGATTCTTATTCACATACAGATTAGACTAGGTGACTGAGTTGGGCGACTCTGGGATTCTCTCTGGATCTCACTATTTTTTCAACCCAAAATAAAGAACTGGTACTAAATGATGTCTCAAGTCTTTTCTAACTTTTTATCTATGGCTGGATCACACTAAATACTATAGTCACATAAAGAGAGGAAAGGATTCATGGGAAAAGACCTTGATGTTAGCGAAGATAGCAAAAGGAAAAGATAGCAGCAGAGGATGAAGTGGATATGGCGTGAATGTAAACTTGAATGGGTTTCAAGAGATACATGAAATTATGAGGACTCAGACATGACTGAACAACAACCCCAATTATGAACACCATGGTGTAGTCAAGCTAGCTTATTGTTCCCACTAAAGGATATTCCATCTCCCACCTCCATCTCTGTAAATAAACTGTTCCTCATGCCTAGAAGACCTCCCTTTTAACCTCTGTCCCTTATGGTCCTCAGTTTCTTTAAAGCTAAATTTGAGTGTCACTTTACATGGAGAACTGATCTTGTATTTATTTATCTATTTATATCTTCTCTCCTTTAGCAGAAGATATAGACATTGAGGATAGGAGCTACTATTTTTAAAATGTATACAGAATAGCTGCCAGATAAATATTTATTTATTTGAATTGGAAATCCAAAATCATGAGTGACATATTTCTACCACAATAACTAGCTCAACTAAGAGTCATTAATTGGGATTTTCCTGGATACGTTTTTCCTACCTCCAGCCACAACCCTCTTTTTGACATTGGACTCATGCTTCCTCTATCTGAACATGTTTTCTCATTTGTAAGATGAATGAGTGAAATGAAATAGTTCCAAAATGTTCCTTCCAACTCAAATTCTATGACTCCAACTTTCAGAAGAAAGATAAATACCTCCCTCCAAAAAGGAATAAAAAAATCAAATTTACTATAGAGCTATTTTTTTAAATCTTCCAACTTGTGAAAGATGAATTGAAGATAGAATAGATTCTTTGTGGTCTCATACTTACTATATTTACAATCCTGAACACTAAGAAGGAACATGACCCTTCAGAATTGCCCAAAGGCCTATCATGATTCTGAGACATTGAAAAGATATTTAAAACAACAGCAGGAAAAAAAGTCCTCATTTTTTTTAATAAAGACTTGAGAAGACTGAAAAAAGACTGATGAGAAAAGGGGCAAGAAGGAGGCAGTGTAACATAAAGTGAACCAGAACATCCCCCTAGTGGAATCACAGAATTCAAAGATAGAGAGACCTCAGAGACCACTGAGTCCAAATTGCATCAGCACAAGATTGGCCTTTCTATCACACACAACAAGACTTCAGCCAATCTGTGATTGAAGCCTTCTAGTGACAGGGAACTACTGCCTCTTGAGGCAACCCATCCTATTTTGGAAACAGCTCTCACTGACAGGAAATTTTTCTTTCTTTTAAAACCTGCTTCTCTGCAACTCCTTCCTCTTGCTACTAGTTCTGTTCTCTGAGTTCAAGCAGAAAATGAATCTTTCTTCTATAGAAAGACAAACAGAAAACATTTATTTAGTGATTACTATGTGCCAGGTACTATACTGATTTTTAGGAATATAAATACAACTGGAAAAAACAGCCCATACCTTCAATGGACTCACATTCTAATAGTGCTAGACAACATATTAGAGAATTAGGGGAGGGAGTTATCAAGGTAGAAAAATCCAGAGTTTGAAGAAAGGGAGAAAAAGTGAGCATGGATAAGCTTAGTTCTCATTCAACTGTTTCCTACTCTTCTCAAACTCATCTGAGTTTAGTTTCCTTAACCCTAACCCTATTCCCAACCCTAACTCTACATTATAGTTTTCCAAACACTTCCAGATAACTTATCTAATTTAACCCTTGAAAGAAGAAAGATCATTGCATGGGTGACTTAGAATCAAATGTCCTAAGCACTAGTCCAGTCTTATACATTGACATTTGCCCTTGACTCCTATATTAAGGTTATGGTAGAGTGCTGGGCTTGAAGTCAGGGAGATCCAAATTCAAATCCAGCCTCAGACATTTACTAGATGTATGATCCCAGCCAAGTTATTTAATTCTTCTCGGCTTCACTTATGTCATTTCTAGAATGGGGATAATAATAGAATCTACCTCACTAGGTTGTTGTAGAGATAAAATAAATATATATATATATATATATATATATATATATATGTGTGTGTGTGTGTATGTGTGTGTGTATACACACACACATATATATACACATATATACATACACACATATGTACAATATACATACAAACATATACATACACACACATATATATACACACACATATATATATACACATCACCTATATATATATATATATATATTATATATATATCAGACTTTGAAAACTTGAAGTTGCTATATAAATACTTGTCATTTTTTAAAATTTCTGTTGTAGATGGGCACAGAGTGATGGGCATATGCAGGCATCCAGCAAGAAGCAGATGCTGGTTGCTTTGGAAAAGCTGAGTAACAAAGTGAAAATAGCTTTAGACTTGGATTGAGGACAGACTGAGATCAAATCTCTATTCCTATACTTACTAGTTACATAAAAGTAAGCAAGATATGTAGTATTTTTGACTTTTGGGAGTTATTGCTTAAAAAGGAAAAAAAACAGTCTTGTGAGATAGATTGAGTAAGGATACCTATTTTCCAGTTGAAGAAGTAAGATGATTTAGCCAAGATTAAATGGCTAGCAAATAGCAATGAGAAAGCTAAAAAAAAAAGTAGTAATAATAATGAGAGCTAATATATACAGTTTTAAGTTTTGCAAAGTGTTTTACATATGTCATCTCACAACAACCCTGTCAAGTTGATGCTACTATCATCCCTGTTTTACAAATGACAAAATTGACATGGAGAGAAGTCAAGTGATTTGGTCAGGATCACAGAGATAATAAATATCTGAGATGGGATTTGAAGTCAACACAGCACATCCTGACTCACAAATTCAGAGAACTAACTGTCCACCATCCCTTGATTGCCATGAGAACCACATGATTTAAGGCCATGCTCCTACTTTTATTTCCTCCTTAAATTCAGTCAAAAATACCTCCTACTTTTATTTTTTTTAATATTGCTGTTGGGGATTTCACATCCAGCTTTTACCACCAAAATGAATAAAGAAACTGAAGTTAAAAGATACTAAATACATCGAACAAGTAAGAGCCAAAGCAGAAGATTAAAATCGAGATTTTCGGTCTTTCCATTATCAAGTGGTCAATTAGTTAATGAGCATTTATTAAACACCTGCTATGTGCCAGCCATGATGATAATGACGGCAATGATGACAATTAGCATTTATATAACGCTTGAGGGTTTGCAAAACACTTTACAAATATTCTTTCATTTTAATCTCACAATAGCCTGGGATTAGGAGCTATCATTGGCCCCAATTCATAGACAAGGGAACTAACTGATACAAACAGAGGTTAATTAACTTGCCTAGGCACTCACAATAAAAGTCAGAATCTAGGTTTGAATTCAGGACTTCCTGACACCCAATCCCACATGCTACCTACTTTACTACTCTGGGATTTGTTTTTTGTCCTTCATTCTCAAAGAGGGACATCAGGAACATGCAAGTGAATTGAATTTAAGTGAGGGAGGGATGTACAAAGTCACCAGCCTCATTTTCTCCTCCAGAACCTTTTGGTCTCACTGGCAAGTACTGAAGATACAGTAGGAGATCTTGATCTCTTTAAAGTAAGGTCTTTAACAGATCTGTTTGACTGAGGTAATACCCCATCAATGATTAAGAATAGGTAAGAAATAAAGCAGAAAATGGCCTTATCTTGTGCCAAAAAAAATCAGCCTGAGAGGGGAAGGATTTAAAGAAAAAGAATATGTTACTTGCCCCCTCCTTGATAGCTGCCAGCCTGTACCAACTAGTCCCTATCCATGGAAAAAAAGCAATCAATGAGAATAGCGGCACAGGATTTAGATCCTATAGTTGGGAGGTCACAACTCTACAAGTGAATCACTTGTCTTGTTTCCTACCCTAAACTATGGGAAATCCTAAGGTTCCTAAGCAATCATATCCTTGGCTTCTCTCCCACTTGTGCATAGGCTCTGTCCCTTATGACCCTTTCTCCTTATGATAGACGCCCCCACCCCTCCCTTTCCAAGAGCTTGAGTTTCTGATATCTACTGTCTGACACTTGAAGACTCTTGCATAGCCTTGAGCTTTTGCTGCCACCTCCCAACTGTACTATTCTTGGTTTTGCAGTGCAATCTGTGATTTCATTTCAGCAAATTCACCCTCCTAATTAGGTCTGGCTTAGTCTACCAGTCAAAAGACATTGCATTCTTCGAGCTGACAGAAGCTGGCTATAGAGGGAACACAATCTAAGAGCATACAGGGTAGCAAGGGAAATCTGGTAATTTGCTTTTTTTTTAACACATAGATTGAATAATGCAGATGGGTGAAGATGCTTCTAATATCTTGACCACTAGAATACCAGTGATTTAAATTCAAATATAGGTAATACAAATTCATTTATGTTCTCAGTCATTGGTTTTGAGTATTGAGGTATGACTCACAAAACCAATGTCTCACACATTTGGCTTGATTTGAGCAATAATGTAAGATTTCCCACAGTGGGTAAGATTTCTGGTTCACAGGATTTATCCTGACTTAAAAAAATATCCAGTGTTCATTCACTGAGACTTCACTAAATCCTAAAGGGGCCATTCATTTCATCATAGGTTAAATGAGAGTTTATTTTCAAATAAAGAACAGATTTGCTGATGAACTCTAAGTATAGACTGAAGCATATTTTTTTTAATTTTCCTTGGGTTTGTATATGTGTTTTCTTTTATAACATGGCTAATATGGAAATATATTTTTATGATCACAGCTATAATCAATATATTGCAGGTGGGAGAGAATTTAGAACTCAAAATTTTAATAAGTTGCTGTTAAATTTTTTAAGTATAATTGGGAAATACATAAAAATAAATTTTAAAATTTAAAAATAAATTACAGGATTACTAAGCAAATTTAGAATGCAGATAAGATAAAAAAAAGATGCTTAACCTATCTCAGAAAACAAAATGACTTCAAGGATATTAGCTGTGATGAATTTTTTAATGAAAATGTATTTTGTATATTTTAAATTTCCTATCTATTCCTCTGCAAAATCCTACCCTAATGACTTCTGGTAGCGGGGAGGTGATCCTGAGATCCTGAAGGATATGATAAAGTATGAGCTCCAATGAGTTGTGTCTTACTGGAAAGGTTTTAAATATGGCCTCAGTAACAGACTAAAACTGCTTTCCAAGGACCAGACCAGGTAAGGGAAAGCAACTTGATGACAATTTCTTTGGCCAGAGAAATTCATGAAAAAATGAAAAATATAAAATGGCCATCCCATGTGACCCTTTTCTGTTTTTTAGGATAATAGAAGCAAAGTGGCAGACATCAGAGGAGACTAAAATCCACATGATTTTTGATGGTCTATAAACTTTAATTTGATTATAGATGCTCTAAACAAGTAATCAGCAATGAGAAATGGGAAATGGACATCAGAAATTATAGAGACAAGAATTGCAATAATTACATTTGTAAATTTAACCATTATATATCTATCATCATAATAAGAAAATCAAAAGCACCCAAAAAAGTTTCCTAGTAAACAAAGTCCTGACTTGGGAAACAACATGATATAGTAAATAAGCACAAGGTTTGAAGTCAGAAAGACCTGAAATCAAAATCTACCTCAGGCACATAATGGCTATGAATATAATATCACTTAACCCTTCTTCTGAAAAGGGGGGGACAAGAATAGCACCAATATCTTCAATTTGCAAATTAAATGAAGTAATATATGTAAAGTGCTTTGCAAACCTTAAAGCACAATAGAAATATTAGCTATTATTACTTACCATGCAGAGAAATGGCAGCTAGAAGTGATACTAACTTAGTCATCATTGTTGTCATCATAACGTAACATAGGGGACCTTAGCAAATCAATGGATGATTCAAGTGGAAGGAAACAATTCTTCTGATTCCAAAGTCTAGTGGTCTATTTCACACTCGACTCACACAAAATCATTTGGTTTCTAACCTTTTCCTCCCACCAGACAATGACCTCAATTCTCAACTATCCATCCTCGAGTTTGGATGCTCATCTGGGTAGGGGAATTTCCAAGATATGCCCACCCACCGCCTACTGTTGAAGACCTGCTCATTAAGATAAATGATTGTCAGGGCATATGTTGGAACTCACTAAATGTTCTCCACTCTTCTGTCACAGGAATAAACCTTAAGGATCCTGTGGTACCACGTATTAATCAAGTCTTATGTAATTACTCTGCAACTCAATCAAGAAAAAAATCCAGAGCCTCCATAATTTTGCTAATTAAATAGGGAGCAGTAGGTAGCTGAAGTCTTTCCTTAAAATAAGTTTTTAAAAAAGGGAAAAATAAGCAGACTATCCATCATCTTTTCATAGATTTCATAAACTCTAAGTGATAATTTCCTATGAGAAGGATCTGTCACTTCTCTTTCCCTTTCCCCGTCCCATGACATCAGTATGTCAAACTATTAGGAACATATTTTATATATTTATGCATGTGTGCATGTATGTGTGACAGTATATGTTGAATAATCCTATAAAATATAAGTTCCTTTAGGAAGTATGTGTATGTGCATACAGATATGTATATACATGTATGTGTATATATATATGTAAATAAGTAATGCTATCTATTTGCAGACAGATTTGTGTATATTTGTCTTTTTTTAACTCAGCATCTGGCCCGCTATCTGGAATATAATAAGTACTTAATAAATTCTATCAACTGAATGATTTTATTTTTATGTCACCCCCTGAAAGCTCTTTCCAAAAACAAAATGTTAGTAGTGACCTAAAAGACCATGAAGGACAAATGCCAACCTGGATTTAAGCCCTATTGAATTCTCAATTGAGAGGAAAAAATGGAATTGAAGGACAGCAAAAATTGTCTATGGAGCATTTGCTGTGTCTTGTGTTGTTGCTTTTTTTTAAAGATTGAATTACTACACACAAAAGTGCATTGTCTCAGTTATTTCCAAAAAAGAGAAAATATATAGTCCTCAATATTTTCAAGCAGATTTGTATACTCAAATTATTTATTAAAAGTCTTTAAGTTGTGTGTTGAGAAATTTTGCAGGAAAAGAGACACTTAAGTGTGTCTTCCTAATAAGAACCCTGAAGCCTGCTTGCCTTGATCATTGAGAATGGGCAGAGGAAAGTAGATATGAGAATCATGGTGACACAGTAGAATGAAGACTGCAATTTGGCAGCAGGAGCCCTGTGTGTGAATCCTGACTCTGCTGCAAGCAGAATTTGGTTTCTTTGGGTTTCCTCAAACTGTAAAGTGCAAGTCCTTTCATCATGTTAGCTCCATGACAAATTCAGCAAGACTCCATCTTTCCAAATTAAGAAGGAGAAACCCAATTCATTTCCACATACCCTTTATAAATGATAACAAATTTATTTTTTAATCCTCTATAATAAGTCCCAGGCCTAGATGTGCATGAACAGGTGCATTTTTATAAGGCAGCTCTGTTTTTTTCAGGCACCTAGACAAAGCAAAATTAAGAATATGATATAACAGAAAGAACTCTAGATTGGGGGTAAAAGGATCTGGGTTCAGATTCTGGCTCCATAATTAACTGCCTCTGTGAATCTGAGCAGGTTATTTAATCTACCTGGACCTTAGCTCTCTGCACCCATATTAGATAAGTTTATTTTTGTCTGCAATGCCCATGTGTAAAATAGTTCGAGTCTGGTGGTCCATTCTACATCTTAGTTACTGACAGGGTGAATAATCCCAGATTTTCAGGTACCTATATACCTAAGGATCATAAGACCATAGATTTAGAAACCATAGCGACTTTACAGGTTATTTAGTTCTGATAAAGAATGGTACTGGGATAGTGGCAAATAGCAACAAACAGGCCTATGATTGAGCTTCCTGAAGACCAATGAATTTCTCTCTCCATAGTGTGGGCAAGACTTGAGTTTAGCAGAATAACTTTGCCTAGGTTTGTCTCTAGAAAAAAAAGACAGATCCCTAGACTTGGCATTTAAAACCCTTTATTCCCAGATTAAATATATAATATCTAAATATGTATTACATATATATTTATATATAAGACAAAGAAAAAAGATTCCATAGACATTAGCATTCCCATATATGTGCACAGTAGCATCATTTCTGGCAGTAAGAAATTGTAAACAAAACATATGTTCATCATTGTGGAATGATTTTTTTAATTCTAATATGTGACAAATAAAATAGGACTTTATTCTAAGAAACAGTGGGTAAGAAAAAATCAGAGAAGCTTGGAAGACTTATATGAACTGATGCAGAATGAAGTAAGCAAAAGTAGAAAACAATATCCAGAATGACAATATTGCCAATAGAAATACAAAAATATCAAACTGGATACCACTCTTAAAATAAAAAAGAAGCTTGGTCCAAAGAAAACTTGACCCTTCTTTCGTTCTTTCCAAAAATGGCAATCTACAAATATGAAATATTTGCATGCAGTCAGATGTTTTGCTTAGTTTTATTGAACTATATTTTTCCTCATTCTTTTAAAAAAATTCTGTTACAAGAAATGATTCTTGGAGTAGAGGGAAAGACACGGAGAAATGAAGGTAACATAAAAATAAAAAGGAGCAATAAAAAATTATCTAAATCCCTTCACAATCTGGCTCTAAGTACCCTTTTGCAGGTTGATTATTCATTCCCTTCCTTCACACACTCTAAGTTTTCATCAAACTTGCTCACTATGATAGGCCCCATACATCATGACCCATTTTCTTTATCTAACAGATTTTGTACAGGCTGTCCACTATGCTTCAAATGCTTTTCCTCCTCATCTCCCCCTCTTAGAATTCCTAGCTCCCTTCAAGGCTCAGTTGAAATGCTGCCTGTTACAGGTTCCCCTTTGTGATTGATCCTCCCTATCAATACTTTTCTCTGTATATTTTTTGTACATATATATATATGTATGTATGTATGTATATCTGTGCATGTTATATTCCCCAAGAGATGGTAAGATCCTTGATGAGAGGGATCTTTGGTGTTGTCTTTATTTATCCCCAGAGTTTTGAACAGTGCCTATCTAGTACACAGAAGGATCTTAAAGAATGCTTAATGAATTGAATTGAATCCCATTAGTGAATTTCATTTAATTCTATTCCCCAGTGCTGCTGCTATGGCTGAATCCCAGAATGAATTTAAAATGTAAGATGTAACTCTGTCTTAGAACATGAAACAAAATGGTAAAAAGCAATAGAGGTAAGAACACTGAATTTGGAGTCTGAGGCCATTGAACTCTCAGCTCTGCCTTTTATTACCTATGTCACTTTGGTCAGATCACTTTACCTCTCCAAAGCTCAGTTTCCTCATTTATAAAATAAGAGGATTGAACTCGATGGTCAATGATGATGATGAAGGTGGTCATAAATAATATGTGAACACTTACTATGAACGAGGTGTTATACTGAGAACTTTTCAAATGTTTTATCTCATCTGATCTTTTCAACAACCCTGCAAGCTAGATGCTACTATTATATTCATTTTATAGATGAGGACATTGAGATTGTGAGAGATTAAGTGATCTGTCCAGGGTCCAAATTTTAAATCCTGTCTTCCTATCTCCAAGCCTGACACTCTATTCATTGCATGTATTCAGATGCCTCAATAACCTCTCCATCATAAGCACTTTGGAAAACATTGGACTTTTATGCTAATATTGCCCCTCCCCAATATTGCTAAACATGTTTGACCTCCTCCTTTGAAACGGTATTAGGACAGCTCACACTTTCTTTTAATAAACTATGAGTAATAAAAAGCAAATGCTTGAGGGGTTGAAGGGTGTGATATGATAGCTGTCTTTGAGTATTTGGAGAATTGTCATTTGAAAGAAGGATTTTGTTTTGCCTAAGAGGGCAAAATTCAGAGAGAGATAAAAATCTCTTCCACCTACCTACACACAACACACACACATACACAAATTTGGTTTTTAAAAAGAAAAAAAGAAAAACTACTTCAAATTATTATTGTTTAAAAATAGATGTCATTTCTTCTTGAGATAATGAGCTTCACTTCCCTGCAGATATTCAGGAAGAAGGTGGGTAACTGCTTTTTTGTTGTTTTTTTTTTGTTGTTGTTGTTTTTTTGTTTTTTTTTTTCTTTGCTGAGGCAATTGGGGTTAAGTGACTTGCCCAGGGTCACACAGCTAGGGAATGTTAAGTACCTGAGAACAGATTTGAACTCAGATCATCCTGACTTCAGGGCTGGTACTTTATCCACTGGGCCACCTAGCTGCCCCCTGGGTAACTGTTTTCTAAGGTGGTTACAGAGTTGCTTCTTTAAGTAGCTGGTAAACCAGATAACCCAGGAGGTCTCTCCAAATTTTGAGATGCCTGATGATTTTAAAATATTTTGTGATAGTGAGCTTTTGCCTTTTTAAGGTATGCTTGATTTAGAGAAACAAACAAAACTCTACTGAAATAAAGCCTTGGAAATAAAGCTGGTGGCTTTTTTTACATTTATTTAACAATTTTCAACATTTACTTTTATAAGATTTTGATTTCCATTTTTTATCCCTCTTCTCTTTCCCCCTCCCCAAGATTGCAAACAATCTAATATAGGTTCTACATATACAATCATACTAAACATTTCCACAGAAGTCATATTGTGAAAGAAGACAGTAACTATTTGACTCTAAGTGGCTAATTAGTCAACTACTATTAGTAACTACTCAACAAATGTCATATTGAGGGTACACATGGGGCATAGATTTGCTCCTAGAGGGGACTTAGAAGTCATTTCTCATTTTATGAATAAGGACACTGAAATTTAAAGAGATACGACATATTCAAGGTCACACAAATATTAAGTGGCTGTCAGAATTTTAACTCAGATTTTCTGACATCCAAGATCAGTTCTGTTTTCATAACATGAGGTGGCTAACAAACCTGAATCATGTACAGCTAAGTCAGAAAGAAGGACTCAAGGAACAAGAAGACCATAAACCAATAGAGAATATAATAGAAAGGAAATATGACCTGAGTAAGCATGGCCACAAAACTGGGCAAGAATAATAATCACAGTGAAACTGAAGTGTAAAACCACATTTAGCATCAATGTAAAAACAAAAACAAAAAAAAATTAACAGCCAGAAGAAAAGTTCAAGGACAATTGAAGACTTGCAGATGTGTGAGAGTGAATATATTTGGAGTAATCCCTTTATGGTTTTGTTGCTTAAATACCCTTTAAAAAAGGGGGTATGGACCTTCTAGATATGGCCCAATGAAGTACAATATTTTGAGAGTTATACTCTTAAAAAGTTCTAATTGTTCGGAAGGTTATATAAAAAGTCTACATTTTCTTCTCTGCAATACACAACCAATGCCTTAGCTCTGAACGCCAGTCAAATGGAATGAGCTTAATCTTTCTTCCATTTGACATACCTTCTAATATTGAAAGCAAGTTAGTACGTCTCTTAATTCTTCTCTGCACAGAACATCTTCAATTCTATTAATAGATCTCATATGACATGAATTCAAGGCTTTTTACCATCCTACTCAATCCACTCTGGATCCTCTCAGTTCATCAGTGCCCTTTCTAAAATTTGATTCCCAATAGGAGGGAAAATAATTGTGACCAAAGGATATATCATACAAATTGAAAAAAGTCTTGAAATGTTTTTAAAATAACTTTAAAAATGAGAAATGAAAAGCGAATAATAGAAATGACATAATTTAGAATTGTTCCATGAGGAATGTTATAATTATGTCATTAGAAATAATAGTTATAGAAATCACTGACAATGATAAATTTATCCATTTTTAACCAATGTAAATTAATTGCTACAACAAGGAAACTAAAAAAGCCCAGAAGTTAGCAAACATCTAACTTTTTTTGCTAAATGAGGAGAGATGGCTGCCAAAGGCAACACTATTTATAGAATGTAAATTAGTTGTAAAAATTTTTGAAAGAGGGAGATAGAGGGAAAAAATGGGTGTTTTCTTATAAAACATAGAGAAATAGTGGATAATTAAACCAGTCTAAAAATATTGACAAAAAATGTTCAAGATCCCAAGAGCATCCATTGACAAAAATTAAAAGAATATTACAAAGAGAAGAAAAAGGAGCAAAATTACAAAAATCATTATAACCAATTCTTTTCTCCATGAAGAGCAGTGTCCCCACCATTCTTATATTCTAATGTCATACTCCTGGATATTCTTATAAAGAAGATAGAACTGGCACTAATATAAGCAAAAATGAACAAAGAAACCGAATCAGACCAAGTGTATATAGATAGCTATGCCGAATGTGATCCAACAACCAAAAAGAGTATTTGATTCGGTAGCTTATGGGCTTTTGTACAACATGGTGTTCCCTATCTATACCTGAAAATAGATTACAAAAAAATTATCTGGTTTGACAATATCCTTAAAATAAACATTTTATGCCTGGCAAAGTATAAAACAGGGATATATATTCACCATTGTGATAAAGGTGATGTAGTATACAGTTCAGATAGAAAAGGGATTATATGCTCTACATTCTGGATGACATTATGCTAACTGTATCTATCCCAGAACATCGCAATGCCTCTTGGAAGAGATTTATATTCAAAGGAGTTTTTCCTGCCCACTCACCAGGAATCACCAAGTATTTGAAGAAAGTCTTTTACCTAGGTTTCAACATGCCTTTAAAAGACAATACAAAGGGGCAGCTGGGTGGCGCAGTGGATAGAGCACCAGCCCTGAAGTCAGGAGGACCTGAGTTCAAATGTGGTCTCAGACACGTCCTAGCTGTGTGACCCTGGGCAAGTCACTTAACCCCAATTGCCTCAGCAAAAAGCAAAAACAAAAAAAAGATAATCAGAAAAGACAATACAAATAGCAACCAAATGGGCCAAGAGGTCCATAGGAGGAGACCGGGGTGAGTTGTCTTCACAACAATTGTAAAGCCTCTTTACTGACCCCAAACTTTCCATGCAAGAAAATGCCTTTATAATGCTAATATTCTATTGGTGTGACTACACAACATCAAGGTTTGGAATACAACTGTTTCTGAACACTAAAAATTATGGCTACATAGAGGATAATGAAAAATCAAATTGTGGATTTTAGGAGGTGAAAAGCTTTAGAGTAGGTCAGAATAAAAGATGTCTTCAAGAAACTAAAACAAGAAGAGATGGAGAACTGACAGATGAATAGTCAAAGTGTTCAATTGTGCACTAAATGTCTGTATAAAGCAAAAACAACCTCCAGCATATTGCTTGGGACTCTTGTGGCAAACTCATGAAAAAGCATTGACAAATCACACTAAATGGGCAGGAATGGATGGGTTGTGATTTGCATCACTGGAAAGAAGAGTATAAGTCAATCTGAATATTTCATACTATGTCCTTCTGCATTCTTCCCTGGTTAGACCTGTCTAGAGCATTGTGTCCAGATATAGGGGCCACATTTCAAGAAGGACATTGAGATTAGCAAGATGATTTCAAAAAGGCTTGGAGAGACCTACGTGAACTGATGCTAAGAGAAGTGAGAAGACCCAGGAGATCATTGTACATGGTAACAACAAGATTATGTGATGATCAATTCTGATGGACTTGGCTCTTTTCAATAATGAGGTAACTCAGGCCAATTCCAATAGACTTGTGATGGAAAGAGCCATCTGCATCCAGAGAGAGGACTACGGGGACTAAATGTGGATGACAACATAGTATTTTTACCTTTTCTATTGTTATTTACTTGCTTTTTATTTTCATTTTTCCCTTTTTGATCTGATTTTTCTTATGCAACATGATGAATGTGGAAATATATATAGAAGAATCGAACCTGTTTAACATATATTGGACTACTTACCATCTAGGGGAGGGGTGGGGAGGAAGGAAGGAAGAAAAAAATAGAACAAAAAGTTTTGCAAGGACAAATGTTGAAAACTATCTTTGCATTTATTTGGGGAAAGCTATTATTATTAAAAATAGATAAAATACTAAGAAAAAAATCAGAGGACAACATCCAACATGGTGATATGCCTTGACTATGTACCATAAAAGAATCAGTCAAAGGAATTAGGAATATTTAACCTTGATAAGGAAGTCTAAAGAGGAAAGAATGATAGCTGTCTTCAAGTACTTGAAAGACAATCATTTGGTAAAAAATATTAGACATCCTACTTAGGAAAATCTCTCTAATAGAATTGCCAGAAAGTGGAATAGACAGCACCTGGAGTTGTAAGAATGCTCTTCATTGGCCATCTTCAGAGAATGGATTACACCATACATATGGTATCTTAGATGGGGATTCTTTGTCTTTCTCATGTAGGAGACAGTATAGGTAGCTAGGAGATCCCTTCAAATGCTGAAATATTGTGAAAGTGATTCGGTGATTTGGATTTTCAAAATGTTCAACGGTAAAGAAGGAAAAGGAGGGGAGTCCAAACAAAAAGAATGACCTGAGCAAAGTATCTTAGCATCATAGATTTAGAATTACAAGAGAATTTAGAGTACATCACTCTCATTTACAGATAAGAAAACTGAACTTGAAAGAAGAAAAGTGACCTTCCCAGGGTCACACAGCAAGTTAGTATCTGAAGCATAATTCAAACTCAGGTACTTTTGACATTAAGCTCTATATTACAGCTACTCTGCTACCTAAGTACCAACATATTACAGGTTACTGGATGAAGCAAAGAGCAGAGAGTTGCTCAATTTAACTATAATGCAAATTATAGAAAGCAGATTAATAGACATGTAAACATAAGATTATAGATTTATACTATTATTATTACCTGGAAATCCTAAAGGCAAAGGCAACTGAAGGGTCCTTCCAGACCTCCAGGCACTCCAAAAACTTTATTCCAAGTCTTCATGACTTCTTCCTCTAACCAAACAATAGCAGGACTCTGAAACTGCCTTCAATCTCACCATCCCCAAAAGTCTAAGGGGAAACACCTATTCTAAAGATACCGAATTGATTTAGTATTAACTTTTCATTATGCTTCAAAGTTCGGTACTGGGGGGCTAACCCAATTATAATTAGCTCTCTTTTGTTCATGCTCCTAATTCTCAGCCATGCAAAAAGAGACATTTTAAATGCTTTATTGGTTCCAGTCTCGCCAACACTGCTCAGATTCGATAGTAAACAGTGGGCCATCATGTTCAACAGCCAAGCTTTCTAATTTATGATTATTCATTATAAATCATTTTTTACACATTGCTTCAAACACTGTTTTTCAAGAATAAAAATCTGCCTGCATTGAAATGCACAGTGATTTTAATATGCAAACCTCCTACGGAGATGATGTCTCATTTTAATTATTGTTTCGGTTTAATGGGTTTTCATTAAATTAGAGGATGGAGCAATTACCAGGGTGAACAGCTAATGTTTCAAAGGTAAGCTCCCATGGCTATGCAGGAAAAAAGGCAGTTGTGGCAGAGAAAAGACAAAAAACACCACTTTCCCATATAAACTTTCACTGTACCTGATACAAAATTGTGGGGACAATTTATTTTTTTTCTGTTTCAAAACAGAAGCTGCCATCCTATTGTGTGGATGTTGGAATGTTCGTTAGCCTCTTTGTGGCTCTGTAGATTCTCCTTAGATGGTCCACTTTCTGAAATCAGGCTCCAAAACTTTTTTTAAGAAACCAAGAAAGTCAGGCATCTTAATCTTAATTAATTAATTAAACTGGGATCTTAAAATCCCAGTCCATTCCCACCCTCACTTTCACATCCCTAAGCTAGTCATCTAGCTACTTCAAAAAATAGTCCTAATGAAACTGTATTCTCTCTCATAAACCAGTAATTTAGTTGGTTTAGTGGATTAATGTCCGACGTTTCACCCCTGGGAAATTGGTCCAACTTAAGCTCTGCTTGGAATGACCAAAATCATATTAATTAGCAAGCTGTCAGAGGCTCTATGAGAAACGACTTTGGTTGCCTCAGTGATATTTCAGCACAGAAACTAGATGAATGTGGCACCTGAGAATGACAGAGAAACATTACCTCTGACAAGGTCTAGGAAATGGGGGGGGGGATTAGGAAAGGAGAAGGAAACTTCTTTCAGCCCCATCTATTCAGTTTCTAGCAGGTTACCTTGGACTAAATTCAATGGGAAAAGAAATCTGTTTTGTTAGAAGAAAGGAAGTAATCTTGGGGATGGAAATCTCCGGGGTTTCTAATGGCTTTGTCACATGAACCAGTAGGAAGTGGGGAAAGGGAACAGGGAAGCTCTTTCCAGAAATGACAGTCCTACCAACTTTAAAAACAATTGGGGCTTGACGACTTTGTAAACTCTCCATGCAGACTCTAAATTTATTAGGGGAAGAAGAGGGATGAAAGGAAATATGAGTTTTCCAAGACAAAAAAAAATTAAGAAGCAACATTAGCCTCAGATGAAACAGCAGGAAGCAGGAATGATTAATGATGTCCCCTCACCCAAGCCTGGAACATTTACCACCTGTTGGAGACTAGATTTTTTTTCCATACACAGTAGGAATTGATTTTGTTTACGATGGCTCCAAGACTCCAGAATTTTTCAATTCAGGACAATTATTTGATCTTTTCTAAGTACCACCTTCTTTTCAGCTCACAGCGAATAATACACCAATTGACTCCAGCCAGGAAAAAAAGCCATCTTCTGCTATTAAATCATGTGGGCTAATCAAATTATATGCCTTGTTAGCTAATTAGTTGCAGAGTCACTGATTAGAAGGTCTTGTTTGCTATTTCTCTTCATCTCCCCAAAAGTGCTTGTGCTTTTGGGATGCCAGGGTAAAAGATTACTTTTAACTTTTCCCCAGAGTTTGAGGTCACCCAAAAGCCAAGATTGAAAAAGACACAGCCTCAAGCCCAGCATATATGTGCCCTGGATAGATGGGATGGGACATGATTTGTGAGGCTCATTACAGATTTACTACCCTTCTTTGAAGAATCACTCTGCTTTTTAGGGATCTCATTTGAAGAATGATAAACATTAATGTCACCCTAAATAATGAGTCATTGGAAATTCTGGTCGTTTCTTCCTGGGCTCAAAGCCAATGGTCATCCATAGAGTTACAGAATATCAGAGTTACAAGGGACATTAGAGATCATCTAGTCCACATGAACAAGAATTCTCTTTATAACTTAACCAACAAATGATCAACCAGCCCTTGAGGATACATACCCTGAAGAATCTACCACTTCTTGAAGTAGCCCATTCTTTTTTTATTATTGTTATTATTTGAAAGGTGGTTGGGATTAAGTGACTTGCCCAGGGTCACACAGCTAATAAGAATTAAGAGTCTGAGATCACATGTGAACTCAAGTCTAGGAGGTAGCAGTAATAGCAGCAGCACCTTTGTCACCCCAGAGACTTTCCAGGCCAGAGAAAAAACTAGCACTTGATACTGCAGGGGAGATGGAGCCCTTCCTGGGTAAAATGCAGATCAGAAGAGTGATGACAACATCTCTCTAAAGATCAAACCATCTTAAAAGCATTGACAATTTAATTCCCTTCCCCACTACATACATGCACACATACATGCAGAGAGAGAGACACAGAAAGAGAGAGATGGAGGGAGGGAGAGAGAGACAGAGAAAAAGAGAAAGGCTGAAATTTGGGACCATCCCTCCACTCCAAGGTGAGCAAAGCCCACCTCTAACAAAATTCAAAGTCAGTAAATAAGCTGAAAAATAAGCAAACAACAACAGAAAAGAATAAGACATAAAAAAATCTATTACTGAGATTGGGACAATCAAGACAAATTTAGAAGATTACAACAGCATGAAAACAGCCACAAGCAAAACCTCAAATGGGGCAAAAAATTAAACATAAGTCTAATAAGTATTTCTGGAAGAGTTAAAGGAAGAAATGAGTAGTAGAGGAAAAATGGAAGAAAGAAATGAATGGCGCAAGAAAATTATGGGGAGAATAATTACTAACTTAACAAAAAGAAGAATAAAAATACTAAAGAAAAGAATTCCTTAAAAAACAAAATAGGTCTGGAGAGCAATTTGGAACTATGCCCAAAGAACTATCAAAACGTGCATATCCTTTGACCCAGCAGTGTTTCTATTGGGCTTATATCCCAAAGAGATCTTAAAGGAGGGAAAGGGAACCACATGTGCAAGAATGTTTGAGGCAGCCCTTTTTGTAGTGGCAAGAAACTGAGTGGATGCCCATCAGTTGGAGAATGGCTGAATAATCTATAGTATATGACTGTTATGGAATATTACTGTTCAATAAAAAAAAATGATGAGAAGGATGATTTTAGAGAGGCCTGGAGAGATCTACATGAACTGATGCTAAGTGAAGTGAGCAGAACCAGGAGATCATTGTACACGGCAATAGCAAGATTATATGATGTTTAATTCTGATGAACATGACTCTTTCCAGCAATGAGATGATTCAACCAGTTCCAATGATCTTGTGATGAACAGAGCATTTACACACAGAGAAAATACTGTGGAAACAGAGTGTGGATCACCTAATAGCATTTTCACTCTTTGCTGTTACTTGCATTTTATTTTCTTTCTCATTTTTTATTTGATTTTTCTTGTGCAGCAAGATAATTGTATAAATATATATGTGTGTGTGTGCGCGCATGCATATATATTGGATTTAACATATTTTTATCATGTTTAACATATTGGATTACTTGCCATCTAGGGGAGAGGGTGAGAGGGAGGGGGGAAAATTTGGAACACAAGGTTTTGAAAGGGTTAATGTTGAAAAACTATCCATGTATATGCTTTGAAAATAAAAAGCTTTAATAAAAAGGAGAAAACAACATAGGTCAAATAGTTTTTTTAAGTACAAAAGTCAATGAAGAAAAGAAATCTTTGAAGATAGAATTGGCCAAATGGGTAAAGAGGTACAAATAATGGGCCAACATTCATTCAGATCATCCAGAACAAATAAAACCAGTGCAACAAAAATAGAAGGTAAGCAGGAAACTGGAGGATTTACAGCATTTCTCTGATAATGAATATATTTCTCAAATAGTCAACTTGAACCGAGTCAATTTTATAAAAATAAGTGTCATTCCCAAATTTAAAAATGGTAAAAGGACATAAACTGGCAGTTTTTAGAAGAAGAAATCAAAGGTATCAAAATGCTCTAAATTACTACTGATTAGAGACATGTGAATTAAAACAACTCTGAGGTAACACTTCACACTTACAAGATTGGTTAACATGACAAAAAAGGAAAATGCCAAATATTGGAAGGTATACACTATTGGTGGAGTTGTGAAATGGTTCAACCATTCTTAAGAACAATTTGGAAGCATGCCCAAAAACCTTTTGGTGTACATACCCTTTAACATAGTAATACCTCTATTGAGTCTAAAATTGAAATACATCAAAGAAAAAGTGAAAGACACTAGTATAAAATATATATCAACCCTTTTATTATGATAAAGAATTGGAAATTATATGCAACAACTTCAACTATTCACCAACCAATGCCTATCAATTGGTGAATAGCTGAACAAGTTGTTGCATATGATTGTCATGCAATATTATTGTACTGTAAGAAATATCAGGATGGCTTTAGGAAAAAACTTGGATTTATATGAACTGATGCAGAATGAAGTGAGATGAACCAGAAAATCATTACATAGTAACAACAATATTGCAATAAGGACCAACTCTGAAAGACTTAGATATGCTGATTAATGCCTTGATGCAAGGCAATTCCAGAGGTCTCATGATGAAAAATACTATCCAACTCCAGAGAAAAATCAGTGAACTCTGAGTGCAAATTAAAGAATATGTTTTCACTTGATCTTTCTTGGTTTTTTGCAGCATGGCTAAGAAATATATTTTGCATGATTTTACATGCATACTTTATATCCCATTTCTTGCTTTCTCAATGGATGGGGGAGGGGATCAAGATAGGGAGAGAATTTGGAACTCAAATTTTTTAATGAATACTAAAAATAAATAAATGATAATTTAAAAGTAACCAGTTATGGGTCCACCATCTATGGATCCATCTAAACCTTTTTTTAAGTACTCTGTTCAGACCTGCACTTCTTCCTTGCATTTCAAATATACAAAGTAGGAGTTCACTGTAGAACTTCTCAAAGTGACCTCTTTTGAAGGCAGGTATACCAGAGTTGAAGCAGGCAGAAAAAAGCTATTTAAATAACATGGATCTTCTCAGGATTATATAAGATTTAGCAGCTTCCATATTAAAAAAAAAAAGGAAGGGCTTAGAATAAAAAAATTCTAGGAGCAATTCCCCAAAATATTTCAGGGGGCAATAACTTTATTTATATATGTTATAACCTTCACTCTTAAACTTTCTAAGGCTTCCTACTTCCAAACTAAAGGAATATAAATCATTTTGTGTGTAGTCATTCAGCAATTTCTCTCATGTTATCCATTTCAAAAAGATTTCCCTGAACTTTCTCCAGTTTTGTGATTGGATCACAGATTTAAAGTTCAAAGAAGTCTTAGATGCCTTTCATTTTCCAAGTGAGGAAACTGAGGCCCAAAGAAGTTAAGTAAGTTGACTAGGATTTTACAATTAGAAAATATCTGAGATCTAATTCAAACGGAGGTCTTACTGATTCTAATCCAAAGTCCTGTCTACTATACTACACTGCATTTCATACTTGCTTGCCATACAAGTTTTTGTTAGTTTTAAATTGTTTCACTCACATATCTCTCCATGACCCCAGTTCAAATTTTCTTGGCAAAGATATTAGAATAGTTTGCCTTTTCTTTTCTAAATCACTTTGCAGATAAGGAAAATTTAAGTGATTTGTCCAGGGTCACACAGTTAGTATCTGAGGCCAGATTTGAATTCAGAAAGGTGAGGATTCCAAACTCCAGGACTGTGTCATCTGGGTAAGTCGCAAAACTAGGATTGAAGCCCAAGTCCTCTGGCACCAAATTGAGCCCTTTGTGCACTGCCCCACACTGCTTCTAGTCTTCTTTACGTCCCCTCCTTCCAACTAGTGTCATCTAAATTATCCTGGTCCCCACTAACACAGCTCCCTATTCCTTCTATGCTGAAACATACTTTTCTTCACCTCCTTCCTTGTACTTACCTTCTCAAGAAGATTACAGTAAAGGAGAGAGACAAGGTGAATAGATTCAGACATGACAGGAATAAACACTTAGAGCTTACAGAATAAAGAGCTTTCATAGAGTGCATCAATCATTTGGCTAAAGGGAGGTTGGGAATACTTGGATGATATGGGGTTGAAATATGGGCTTCTGAGCTAATCAGCTGATAAATGAGGGAACCTGGTCCCTCCAAGTATAAAATAGGTCAGATTTTATGAGTGTAGATCATATTTCTTTTTTTTTAAGTGAATCCCCCCAACTCCATTCCTTTTGGTTTTTTGAATGAGATTCATGATTTCATAGGTATTAAGAATGTTTGATAAGAAAATTCCTTCTATTACACAGATTAGCACCTGATCCACAATTTTATGGCATTAGAAAGTTATAGCACTTAGAGTTTAATGATTTCACTTCACTTTTAAAGTAGAATCAAATCAATTCGCCAAAATGAAGTATATTCTAATTCTGTAACTTCTTGGTATAATCTTGGTATAATAATTTGTTTTGCTTTTTATTCTCTTCAAAAAAATCTCCCCTAAACACACACACACCCCAAGTCCAAGATGGCAATAAAAACCAGGGTAGAGGAGAAATAATCTATCATGTTTTTTATATAGTATATCAGTCAGAGTGATGATGGGTGAGTAAGAGATATGCAAAGATACTTTTCAGCTTCTTCTAACTGCTGCTATGACCCTCTTTTGGATTACAGTCTCATTCAATAGAAACATGTAGTCTTTTAAGAGGAATTCCGATCAAACAGAGCACCAGAGACTCAAATAATCATAAATAGACTAAGAATAGGGAGTCACCATGTGAAACTTTTTAAATGAATTATTTCAGAGATTTAATTTCTCCCAAAAAAGTCACAATAATAACTGTTTTATCTTTTTACACCATAATTATGATTTGGAGTCTTGCTTTTCTTATTTCATCCAGGCACACCACAACTCATGAATAAAATATGACAAGTTTGATAGCATCCATTGCAGTGGGTTCATCCGTAGCAGCAGACGTGCTCAGGATACAAAAAGCTTTGGGGCTGGATCCGTCTTTGTTTCTCCATGGGGCTTTTATTTAAATAGAACTGCCACATGTGCTTTCCAACTCTCTTCTACCCATCCCCCATGGCGACCACTCTAAATACCTTCTGCCTTTTTTGGCAAATTGACTAAAAAAAAAACAATTTAAGACATTGCCAAATGATCAGAAAAATGAAAACAAAAAAGAGAGACTGAGTAGCCTATCTGAAACCCAAAAGAGAGATCCATTAAGGCATTCAAAGCCAAAACTCTAGTCATAGAACAACAGACTGATGTGTAACTAAGAGTATATTTTATATCCTAATATGATATGTGTTCCTTTATACCTGGTGACCAATATTAATGAGACTGAAGAGGTCTTCTTTTACCCCAGAAGCCAGCCTGACCTTTTGAAGTTTAATCTAAACATCAACAACCACAGTAGCCCTTTTTTCCTTTTTTTAAAATTTAATATTTTATTTTTCTCCAAGTACATGTAATAAACAAATTTTAACATTTGTTTTCAAGACTTTGAGTTCTGAATTATCTCCCTTCCTCCCTTTCTACATTCCCCTGCATTGAGCAGGCAAGCAATTCAATATATGGTCATATAATATCTATTTCCATATTAGCGGTATGATGAAAGAAAACAGAAACCCCCCCAAAAAAACACCTCATGAAAAATAAAGCCCAAAAAGTATACTTCAAACTGTACTCAAACAACTTCAGTTATTTCTGTGGGTATGAATAGCATTCACAAGTCCTTCAGAATTGTTCTGCATCATATTGCTGAAAATAGCTAAATCATTCACAACTGATCATCTTACTATATTACTGTTATTTCGTACACAGTACATTTCACTTTGCATCAGTTCATGTAAGTTTTTCCAGGTTTTTTCTGCGAGTATCCTGCCCATCATTTCTTATAGCACAATAGTATTCCATCATAATCACATACCACAATTTGTTCAGCCATTCCCCAATTGATGTGCTTACCATCTTTTTTCAATTCTTTGCCATGAGAAAAGAGGTACTCTCGATATTTTTGTATATATGGGTTCTTTTCCTTTTTGTTTTTTTAATCTCTTTTTGGATATAGACCTAGTAGTGGTATTACTATGTTAAAGGGTATGCATGATTTTATAACCTTCTGAGAATATTTCTAAATTGTTCTGTGGAATGATTGAATGAGTCCACAACTCCGTTAACAATGCATTAATATCTCATTTTCCCTCCACATCCCTTCCAACATTTGTCATTTTTCTTTTCTGTCGTGTTAGCCAATCTAGTAGATATGAGATAGTACCTAATATTTATTTTAATTTATATTTCTCCAATCAGTGGTAATTTAGAGTATTTTTCACATGACTATATATAGGTTTAATTATTTCAACTGAAAATGTTTTGATCAATTATCAATTAGGGAATAGGTTTTTAAATTTATTTTAAATTTTATTTTAATTTTTTTTCAAAAAAATATAGAGAACTTGGTTCCCTATATTCTGAGAAAGAAGCCTTTATCAGAGAATCTTTACTCTCTGATTTTAGAATATCAGGACAGTTTTCCTTGATAATTTCATGAAAGATCATTCCTAAGCTCTTTTTTTTTCCCATCCTGGCTTTTAGGTAGTCCAATGATTTTTAAATTCTCTCTCTGGTATCTATTTTTCAGGTCAATTTCTTTTTCAAAAAGATATTTCACATTGTCTTATATTTTTTCATTCTTTCAGTTTTATTCTATTATTTCCTGATTTCTCATGAAGTCATTAAGCTTCCATTTGCTCAATTCTAATTTTTAAGTAATTCTTTTCTTCAGGGAGCTTTTGTACTTCCTGTTACATGTGGCTAATTCTACTATTGAAGAAATTTGTTTTCTTCAGTGAATCCTGTGGATAAGTTCCCTTATCTTTAGCTGGATGCTTTCCAGGGGTGTCCAACTTGATAATGAGTTTGATACATGCATTGCCAGAGCTATCTCAGTGTTTGAGAGGCTCTGAAGCAAAGTGCGGAAAAGGAGAGGTGTTAGACTGATCACCAAATTGAAGGTCTACAGAACCATTGTGCTGATCTTACTGTTGTATGCATGTGAAATCTGGACAGTATACCCATTCTATGCCGGGAAACTGAATCACTTCCATTTGAATCGTCTTAGGAAGATTCTGAAAATCACCTGGCTGGACACTTGAGTTCCTTTCTTGAACTAAACTGCCAAACGTCCCGACTCTACTACAGAGAGTTCATCTCCTTTGGGCTAGCCCCATTGTTTGAATGCCAAAAATACACTTGCCAAAAAGAGCATTTTATGGAGAATTCACACAAGGCAAGTGCTCACAAGGTAGTCAGAAAAATCAATACAAGGACATTCTCAAGAAATTTAGAACTAATTATATGACATGGGAGACACCGGCACAGAATCACCCAGCACAACGTGTCCTCAACAGAAAAGGTACTGTGCTTTATAAGCAAAGTAGAATTGAGTTAGCCCAGAAGAAATGAGGGATGCGCAAAGTTAGGGAAGTTACCCCAAATGTTCACAGGGACTATTTGTGTCCAACCTACGGCCAAGCTCCTATTGGTCTGATCAGCCACAGTCAGACACACTGTAACTTGATTCTAGCATAGTGATGCCGTTTTAGCCCTCTTTGAGAATAAGGCCAACTACCAATTAACCAATTTTTGTGCCTCTTTTTTCATTTGACCAATTCTACTTTTCAAAGTAGACTTCTCATTCATTGTCTTTTTGTACCTCTTTAAACATTTTGTCTAGTTTGGGTTTTTTTAATGTTTTTTATTAAAACTTTTTATTTGAAAAACATATGTATGGGTAATTCTTCAACATTAACCCTTACAAAGCTTTGTTACAAATTTTTCCCCCTACTCCCTACCCCTCCCCCTAGATGGCAGGAAATCCACTGCATTTTAATTATGTTAAAATACTTGCTAGTATGAGTTTTAAGGTATTATTTTCTTCAGTAATTTTTGTCACCTTTACCAAACTGTTGAGTCATTTCTCATGATTTTCATGCATCATTTTTATTTCTCTTCCCATTTTTTCCTCTACCTGCCTTACTTTCAAAATCCTTTTAGATCTCTTCCATAACCTGACCAATTCATATTTTTCTTGGAAGCTTTGGTTGTAGGATCATATCTTCTTCTGAATGTGTTTTGATCTTTATCACTATAATAATTGTCTGTGGTCAGTATTTTTTCCATTACTGGTTCAGTTTCCCTGCCTATTTCTTGACTTAACTTTTTGATAGAATAGAGGGTCCCCAGGCATTTATGGCTGCAAGCTCTGATGTGCTCGTGCTCCTCCTCATCCCAAGATCGTCACCCAGGTCTCAGACCTGGATCGGAGTATGGGCAAAGCAACAGAATATCCTACTTCAGTTTTAGCAAAGAGACTCCTGTAATATCCTCTGGCCAGTTGTTCAATCCCCTTACCATCTGGGAGTTAAAAGCCCCAGAAGCAGCCACCATTGCTGATGATACATCAGTTCTTGGTTTGTGCTAGTGTGTCATGTACTAGACTGCTCTCCACTCTCACCCAGGTGCAACAGACCTTTCCTCGTGACCTTCTAACTTGCCTTTGGCTGGAAAATTATTTCACTCCGTTCTTTTATGAGTTCTTCCATCCTAGGAATTATTTTATGGAATTATTTCAAGGTATTCAGAGAGGTTTGGGAGAGCACTCAGGCAAGTCACTGCCTTTTTTCTGCCATCTTGACTCCAAGAAAGAGTTCTTCCTAAGGAAAGTCCACAACAAGGCAGGAAGAATAATGGGGCTCTGCTAAACTATTGGCATTTATCAAACAAACCCAGAGATGTCAGTCTTCAAGTTGCCAGGATTCATTTGAAAAGTGAATCTATGAGTATCCTGCCTTTTCTCAAAGCCCAATCCAGCTGTTGAGTGAGTTCACTTTCCCCAAGTAAATACAGATGTTTCTTTCCCCAAGAAATGAATTCCAAAACATGTGTGAAAATTAATGGCAACAGGACAAAAAAGAAGTAATTCATATTGACTATTTTAGGAACAAAGAACTTGACTGAAAAGTTTAAAATCCTGACAAAAAAGAAGTAATTCACATTGACTATTTTAGGAACAGAGAACTTGACTGAAAAGTTAAAAATCCTAAATTTGATCTATGAGAGAGAATATTGCTGGCCTGAGAAATCTGTCAGATTATTCTGATGACTGGTTTCATTTCAGGAACATGACAAGCAAGTCAAAGAGTCTATATGAGATAGAGATATCCCAAGATGTCTCTAACATCCCCCATGAAAAAAAAGAAGCCTGATGGCTTAGCATAAGCTGTAATGCAGAAGCCTGAACAGATGCTGCTATTTGCTATTGCTGACTGTACAGATGTGTAGCGCTCCATTGTTTGGGGAAAGCGCAAAGTTGCTTATGAATTTTTCTCACTGCCTGCTTCACTCTAAGTCTTAAAAATATTCTGCAATAGCAACCAACTTTCCTGCATCCATCAGTCAGCTAGTCCAAGGGCTGTGACGCTGTAGTCATCGTTCCGATTGCTCAGTGCTTTGTCACCTTGTCTTACCTTGTGTCATGTTAAATTAAACAGCCACATGCCACAAACCGACACAACATCAAACTATACTATCAAACAGTCGTTAAGTTGCAAAAGTGCAAAACAAAAACACTGCTTCTCCCTGCCCTCCCCCCACTACCACCACCACCACTCACACACCAGACGTGCTAGCAGTTTGGGTGGTGAGATAAGTCTGAATTTTTGGCAGACAAGCAAGACAGCAGCTTGAATACTTGTGAAAAAAGAGCTAATTTTCATTCCCTGGGGATGGTGCAAGATAGCAGCTTTTCTCTCTCCAAGAAGCTGCCCATTTGGAGTCGATACTCAAGACCTGCTTTCCATCAGTTCAGATTTTCAAAGTGGCAAAAAGGGAGGTGGTTTAAATTTTTAAAGAGACACTGTCATATCTGACTGAAAACTAAAACTTAGTTGTTGAAGGAATGTTAGATTAAAACAAAACTTGAGAATCCAGAAGCTGACTCCAATTATTCTTTCATTAAAGGAACTCCCAAATATGAAAAGAACCTATACTCCTGCTTTATCTGCCCTACCCCACCTCCCAGAAAGCACTCCCATTGTTATTCATTCATGTCTGATTCTTCTGGACCTCATTTTGGGTTTTTCTTAGCAAAAATACTAGATTGGTTTGCTTTTCCTTTCCCAGTTCATTTTACAAGTGAGGAAACTGAGGCAGAGTTAAATGACTTGTCCAGGATCACACAACCACTAAGTGTCGAAGGCTTAATTTAAACTATTTCCTTACTCCAGATCCAGCACTCTATTTACTTTGTCACCAAACTGCCCTCTTAGAATCCCTACTTTCCTTCAAAGTTCAGTTCAAGTACTACAGCATACATGAGACTTTTTTTCCTATAAACCTATCAGTTTCTACAGCCTCTTCCTTAAAAAACTTTAATTTGCATTTACTCCGGGTATATTTTGCATAAATTTTCATATGTACCTGTCTCCCCCATTAAAATGTAAACTCCTAAAGAGCAGGACTATTTTCCTTTTATCATGGTGTCTGACCATTGTAACTGTTTAATAATTCTTGTAGATGGATTTACTAGCTCTCTAAGAAGGCTGCCCCTTCCCTACCTTTCCTCCCTCTAATGTACTTTCCAAAAGGGACTTCATTGTCATCCAAGCTCACCTCCTCAATCCTCAACGATCTGAGATTCTAGGTAGTACAGTCTAGCTGAAATTGTATTTATACACACACACACACACACACACACACACACACACACACACAAAACCAACTTGTGGTCAAAAATTTCCCCAAGTAATTCCATCAGCCTGATTAGCAGAGAATGATTAAATCTCAGATAATCAGTTTGGTCCAAAGGTACAATCAAATACAGACTACTCAGAAAGATTTCCTCGTGTGTGTGTGTGTGTGTGTGTGTGTGTGTGTGTGTGTGTGAGACATAGTGCAATCCTCCAGCAGCTAATGAAGGGAATGTCATCATTTCTCCATTCTCCATTCAAATGTTAATTCTTTTACTTCAATGGCATTTTTGAACTTTCTCTTTGAACTACAAGGACCTAACTAGATCCTTCTCCTACACCAAATGCTACAAGAATCTATGATTCTAGCCAAGCCACTGAAGCTCCCAAATTGATCATAGCCCTATAGCAAAAAGGATCCCAATTTCCAATTTCAATATAGGATGTGAACTTGGAAACTCACTACTCACTTTCAAATAAGAAATTATCAATGAAGCTAAGTTCAAAGGAAAAGATAAACTTGGGTGTCCTCCTCCTCCTACCTCCCAATGTGCCATTAGCTGAATTTGAAAGACGCCTTTCAAAGATGAGAAGTTTGAAGCATGGAAAATTATTAGAAATGGTTCCTACTTATGAGACTATCAATTTTAAGAACAAGAATTTAACAAAAATATTATGTGTAAAAGTATTTCCTGAGAGTACTGAGTAACTAGTAAATCCAATTTATTCTCTCTGTAACTTACATGCATATAATTTTGCGCATGTTATCTTCCTATTAGAATACAAACTCTTTGAGGGCAGACCCAATGTATTTACCTTTCTTTGCATCCCCAAAACTTAGTATAGCAGATGACACATAGTTTTGTTATTGTTTAGTCATTTTTTGTTGTTCAGTCATTTTTCAGTCTTTTCTGACTTTGTTAATGATGTCAATTAGAAAGATATCTCCAAACAATTTGAAAAACAAACATTTTCTAATTCTAAAACTATGGTTTTTACATCAGACAAAAAAAGATAGATTAGATACAAGAGGGAATAAAGAAACAGAGCACGAACTATATGTTTATCATAATTAGCAATGTATGTGGCAACCAATTTTTATAGTCCTGTATTAAGAAAAGCAAGACATCCAGAAAGAGAGAGGGGACAGTCCCAATGTATTCTGCCTCAGTCTAACCACACCTTGAGTGCTATTTTTAGAAAGCCTCCAGCAGATGAAAACTTAGATAATGAGGACATAGGAGAACATACAAAAATTGATGGAAGAAATGGGAAATTTATCCTAGAGAAGATAAGATTCAAGGAAAGTATGGTAATTAACATAAGCTAATTAAGAGCTGGCAGAGTCTGGATTTTTTTTTCTAATCTAAGACTTTTTTTCTTTAGTCTGACCTGTGACTTTATTGGTGTGTAGAATTCCCAATTCTGCTTAAAGAGATGCCAAAAGTACTTTACTTAATGAAGTCAATATGTATCAGAAGTGGGACCTGAACCCACTTTTCTCATTCTGAAACCAACCCTGTATTCAAGAACCAAGTTTCCCCTTGCCTAGTACATAACTGGTGCTAAATAAATGCTGACTGAATTCGATTGAATCTGACTCAACAGTCATCCCAGAAGAGATTAGACTTGTTCTGCTTATTTCTATAGCAGAGATTTAGAAGCAGTGGGTATGTAGAAACATCTATTTCAATAGTTTTTCCCCAAATGGAATAAAATGTCCTTGACAAAGAAACTATTTCTTTTCCTTTTTTTGTATTTATATCCCTAATGACTAGGTGATTATTTATTGTTAGTAAAGTAAAATATTAATTTCAGTCAGTAATACATAGTCATTTTTATCAACACATGTTAACCACTCCACATTTTCTTATAACAAACCATCCCAAACCACCTTGATCCTAGGAGCAAGTTTCCTTTAAAACCCTAATTTGTTTATTGAATCAAGGACCGTTACCTTTTTAGGACTGTCAATGCTCTGAGGAAACTAGAAGTCATTTTTGCACATCAATAGCTTGATTCAGGAACAGGTACATGCTGTCACAAGCTTCTCATTAAGAGCAAAGGGGTCATGAGCAATCACATTTGGGTTTTCAAGTCATTTGGATAATGGCTGACTGCACTGCCAACTCACAATGAAGAGCAACTTGGAGATTATTCTATTAGCAATCCTCTCCTAGCCTTATCTAGAGTATACAGAACATATCTTTGCCCAGATTTTAAACAATAGGCTGCACCTCAGAGATGAGAGAAGAAAAGTGAAAATTGGTTGAGTAATTGTCATGTAAGCTCCCCAAATTTGGTTTGTCTACTCTGTGATTGAGAAGGGAAGCCATAAATAGACTGAAAATTCAAAAGCAAGAGAGTTCTAGCACTCAAGAAGCTTAAGTCATATGGGGGATGGGAAGGGGAAGTGGAGAGAGAACAATATGTTCACAGATAGGCAAATAAATATTAAAAACAAATACGTGTTGATTGGTGGCAAGGTCAGAGAGGAGGGGAGTAGCACTAACCACTGGGGTAATTAGAAAAAAAAACCTTTTGAAAGAAGTTAGACTTGAAGGAAACCTGGAATCGCAAAAGAAAGTTGAGAATTAAAAGCATTCCAGTAGCTTAAGAGATCCTTGAAAGTCAAACCCATTTCTCCACTTCTCACACTCTCTATTTTAAACACTGGTAAGAAATTAGAAGTCTCTCTCTGTAAGGGATCTGATCCAATAAATAAAAAACTCTCTCAACTAAATAACGTCCCCATATTGCAAAACAAACTTTTCAGAATAGATAAGGAGATGCATTTGAATTCAAAGTGACTCTTCCATCACACATTCTCCATTCTTCCTTTCAGAAATTCCACACCGCTTCCAAGCCCCCTCTGTTATGCCCAAGATCCATGCTAGACTAGCCTCCATAACAGTAGAATCTTATTCTTTAGGATGAATATTAACCATATTTGGGAACTTTGGACCGTTTCTAGGTCACTTTCATAATTCGCCACATTGAGCAGTCTTGGCTATTTCTCAACTTTCTTTCCTAAACCTAAATCTTTTGTCTATAAATTAAGTACCTCCTCTTGGGAGCACTTTAAAAATTGAGGGGAGGTCAATTCTTCCTTTTGTGTCTATGGAACGGCTGGGTGGAACTTCCATTAACGTTAATGGCAATTACCAACTAGAATCCTACTGCGTATCGATTGGGCAAAGAGCTCCCATGGCTTTCACTTTCCCCATCTCCTGCAAAAGCTCTGTCAACTGGGATGACAGGACTGTTCAAGGGCTTTTAGCATGCAGACAGTTCCACTGGCTGCATTTAAGCTTCTACCCTCTCCACCCTTGCTAAAAATGTAAATATAGGCAGACAAGCAGGGCCGTCATTGTCTGCTGAGATATTATAAAGAGCTAGTGAGCATAACAGAAAAGAAAGAACCAAAACGCTCATCTGGTCACTTAAAGATATTTTGGGATGATACCAAAAGTTGCATCCTAACAAACAAACTGATTATCTTCTCTCCATGCTAGATCCCTCTTGAGAGAACAATGCTGGTATCTAAGAAAATCCAGTTTACTAAAGGGTTAAAGGTTCCCTTTAAGTCCTACCCAGCAAATCTTTATACCAAGATGCAAGATGCTGATTTTCTTGAGGAGAGCCCTGGTTGCTCCTTGACTTCACCCAAGTAGGGGAAGAAAAGAACCTACTAGGTGAACGCATCATCAGCTATTTCTTATGGGGTGATAAACTTCAGAGGGTATGAGAGAAAAGGTAGGATACTATCAATGGTAATAAAGGTAAAACATTTACTTAGTCGTAAGATATTATATAAATGTCAGCTAATATTAAGGACAGATATCACGTGTGAACTGCTATATTGCTGATATAGAGAACTAGATCAGCTAGATAGCACCATGGAGAGAGCACAGAGCCTGAAGTCAGGAAGCCCTGAGTTCAAATTCACTCTCTAAAACTTGTTAGCTGTGGGATGCTGGATAAGTCATTTAAACTTCATTTGCCTCAGTTTTCTTCTCTGTAAAGTGAGCTGGAGAAGGAAATGACAAATTACTTCAGTATCTTTGTCAAGAGAAGTCCAAATGAGATCAAAGAAAGTCAGACTGAAACAAATGAGCAACAGCATAAGGACCTCTGAGATGAGAAAACTTCTTTGCAATTTAGAGTCTTAGCGAGTTGTCTAGAAAACTAAGAGATAAAACGATTTGCCCAGGATAATAGCCAATATGTGTCAGGGGCTGAATTTGAACCCAAGCCTTCCCAGCTTTGAGACTGGCTGTCTATTTACTACAATCTGTCTTCTACATATTAGTGCTAAATATTTGAAAGCAAGAATCATATTCCCCTTTATTCTTCTCTTTTTTGAGGTTGAACTTTCTTGATAATATAGTAATGTGCTCAACCAGAGTCAGGAGGGTCTGAGAGTTCAAATCTAGCCTCAGCTACTTACTATTTGTGTGATCCAGAGCAAATGCCTTAACATCTCTCTCAAACCTCAATTTCCTCATTTATTTTTGCTGAGGCAAGTGGGGTTAAGTGACTTGCCCAATGTCACACAGCTAGGAAGTGTTAAGTATCTGAGGTCAGATTTGAACTCAGGTCCTCCTGACTTTGGGGCTAGCGCTCTATCCACTGCATCACCTAGCTACCCCAGGTCTATCCTCATTTTACAGTTGAGGAAACTGAGGCAGATAGCATTTAAGTGACTTGCTCAGGGTCACACAGCCAGTTACTATCTAAGGCTGAAGTTGAATTCAGGTCTTCCTGATTCCCAGACTAGTTCTCTATCTACTTCACTACCTAAATACCTAAAAGTAGTAAGTCCCTCACTGAGGTGGGAGATCCCATGAAGCACTGCTGCCCCCCCAAAAAAATGAGCAAGCATTTTCTTCTGGAAATATTAGTCCTTCCTCATCAAAAAGGCATTTTCTTCCTACCTCAGCTAAGCATTAAGGCACAGACCAGACAAGATCAGCAAGCTAGCTGGGTTTTTTAGAATCAATTAGTATTTTATCCAAAAACATGACCAGTTTTCATCCAACAAACTCTAGAAAATGGAATTCATGAACTACTGTCAAATCACCATGCAATGGAATAGTCCAAACAGCCTGGCCTAGGATGAATAGTGACTAAAACATGTCTTCACAGTACAGTGGAATTGTACCTCTAGATTCAAGTCCCATCTCCCACCACGGTTTGCTACATATATGATTTTAGGAAAATCTTTTAAACTTCCCAGAGCCACATTTTCCTCACAGTAAAATGAGATAATTGTGCTAGAAAACCTTGGAGATCCCTTACAGCTCTGACTTAATAACTTTAGATTTTTTTTGGTTAGGCAATTGGGGTTAAGTAACTTACCCAGGGTCACACAGCTAGTAAGTATTAGTGTCTGAAGCCAGGTTTGAATTTATGTCCTCCTGACTCCAGGTCTAGTGTTCTATCCACTGCAACATCTAACTACCCTCCCATGGACTTTTAACCTGTTTCAGTAGCCACCTACTTCAGCTAATTAGCTAATATTAAATCAGCAGTAAGAGGAACTAGCAACCAATAATTATATCACAGTCTCTATCCTTTTTTTTTTTTTTTTTTTTTTTTTTTTAAAGCTAGGGGCAGCTAGGTGGCGCAGTGGATAGAGCACCAGCCCTGAAGTCAGGAAGACCTGAGTTCAAATATGGTCTCAGACACATAACATTCCCTAGCTGTGTGACCCTGGGCAAGTCACTTAACCTCAATTGCCTTACCAAAAAGCAAAAAAAAAAAAAAAAAAGCTATAGGAATTCTCAGCATTATACTGTCAGTTCTAATCAAAGAATAATACTGGATCATTGGAATTAGAAATGGAAGTGACCACAGATCTCCTACCACAACCTTTTCATTTTCCAGATGGGGAAAAACAGATGCCTTTCGAAATTAAGGGACTTGCCCAAGATTTACATTACATAGTGTCAGAAGTTGCAGAGAGAGATTTTAACTCGGGTATTCTGATCCAAAATTCAGACTAAGAGAACAGATTTATTAATAATCTTGTTTAATGGCTTTTAATCAACTATTTCAATTATTTTATAAATATGAGAATATGGAATTATATAAAGAGTTGATTTAATTATTCAGTCTTTGCAAGGGAAAGATAAACTGAGACTGAAGATTTTAGTCTAATTTCTTACTGAAGTTAACAAACTTATTACAAATTAGATAAAAACCAGGGAAGCTTATGGAAGAAGCAATATTTTTTCTCCCATTCTAAAGACATTTCAAAATTGTTACTATAGGGGTAAGAGGTTCCTATCAGGTTCAGAAGACAACTGAAGATAGCTTCCTTTAGCATCGATCAATCACCAAATACTTGCAAAGAACCTATTATGTGCTAAATATTGCGGAGTATTAAGGATACAAGGAAAAAAGTAATTAATACCTGTCCTCAAGGAGTTTACACTCCATTCAATATATAAATAGATCTATACAAAATAAATTCAGGATGAAGAACTAGCCACTGGAGGGAAAGAGGAAGGAATTGAAAAGACTTCAGAGAGAAGAGGACATTTGAGTTAATCTTTGGGAAAAAATAGAGGCAAAGGTAAGGAAGGAGCTCATTCCAAGCATGGAACAATTTTCATTACAAAACAGAAACTGAAATACCATTTTCTTCTTCCTCAACCTCCCAAACCTTATCTAGATTTTGTCCAGCTAATCATTTAAACTGAAGCACATGGGAAATAAGAGAAGGCAAGTGATATCAAAAATGAGCACAGACCTCAGGCTGTGACCCAAGACCCCTATCCTGAGCATTTTCACTATCATCAATTACACCTGGAGTTGGAGATTCCCATTCTGAGAGTGGGAATGTAATGAAATAACCTAAATCTGAAATTATGGAGCCTTTGAGGAAGCTTGGTCCTGGGTTCTAGACATGAGGTATGACTGCTGCCATGCCCTTGAATCATTGGATCATAGATTTATAACTAAAAGAGACTAGAAGGTATCGGGAAATCCAAGAGGCAGAAGTAGGGCTCTCCAGTCATCAGCAACTTCTCTCTGCTTCAGTCTCTCATCTTTTTTGACACTCAATATAATGAAGAGATATTGTAATATAATGGGTAATGCAACAGACTGGGCAGTCAGGAGAGCTGGCTCAGCTACTTACTATCTTGTGATCTAGGGTAAATCACTTAACTAATGAGGTCAGATTTTTTTTTCCATCTGTGAAATGGGAATAATTAAATGCTTCCTGTTCATCTTAGGGTTGTAGTAAGGATAAAAATGAATGTGTGAAAGCTTACATATGAGAAAATCAAATATTGATTTGATATTTTATATTTGACTCATTCTATAATTGATTCTATTCTGCAACTGGCTGAGCCATGTTTCTTTATCTCTGAGTTAAGTTCAAAAGTTCAGAATCTAGAAGTTCAGTTTTCCTCTCTGAGTTAAGTTTACAAGTTGTTTCCCTATAAATCACTTTAACTGAAAGAAAATTGTTATTTCTGTATCACTAGATGTCCCTGTAAAATTAGAAGAAATCTGTTCTTAGTGGAATTTATGGTCAGGAATTCAGGGCTGGTTTATTATTAGGAAAACCCTCAGTATAACTGTCCATATCAATAATAAAAAAACAACAGAAATCATGATTATCTCAATAAATGCAGAAAAAGCTTCTGGCAAAACTTAATACCTTTGCCTGTTAAAAACATTATTGAACACAGGAATAAATGGAGCATTCCTTTAAAATGACAAATACTAGCTATCTAAAACCATCAGCAAGGATTATCTGTAATAGGGATAATCTAGAAACATTTTCAGTAAGATCAGGGGTGAAGCAATGATATCCATTACCACTAGTACTATTCAGTATTGTACTAGAAATGTTAGCTATAGCAATAAGAGAAGAAAAAGGAGTTCGAATAGGCAATAAGGAAACAAAACTGTAACTCTTTGCAGATATGAAGTATCATCTGCAAATGATGCAGAGATCATCATTTGAGAGAATCAACTAAAAACTACTTGAAATAACAACTTTAGCAAAATTGAAGGATATAAAATAAACCCACAGAAATCAACAGCATTTCTATAAAGTCCAGCAGGAAGACATAAAAAGAGAAATTCCATTTTAAATAACTGTATGTGATATAAAGAATTTGGGAGTCAAACAGCCAAGACAAACCCAGCAACTATATGAATACAATTTAAAATCAGATCTAAGCATTTGGAGAAATATCAATTGTTCACAGACCAAGCCAATATGATGAAATCAACAATTCTATCAAAGTATTTGATTTATTCAGTTCCATACCAATAAAACTACCAAATAATTATTTTATAGAACTAGAAAAAATAAAATTCATCTGGAAAAACAAAAGGTTGAGAATCTCAAAGGAATTAATTTTTTAACATTGTGAAGGTCTAGCTATACCAGATCCCAAACTGCATTATAAAGTGGTAATACATCAAAACAATCAGACTAAGAAATAGACTGGTAAATCAATGGAACAGATTAAATATATAATACACAGTAATAAATTACCATCATAATACAATATTTGATAAATCTCAGATCCCTAACTTTTGGGACAAGAGCTCACTATTTGACAAATATTGGTATTGTTTTCCAACATGGCAAAAACTAGGGATAAATTAACATCTTATACTATATACCAAGACAAGGCCAAAATGGGTACATAATTTATATATAAAGGGCGATATCATAACCAAATCATAGGAGCATGGGATACCTGAGGCCTATAAATGGAAGATCCTGTGATCAAATAAGATATAGAGAAAATTTTAAGATGTAAAATAGATAATTTTGATTATGTTAAATTAAAAGATGTTTTGCACAAACAAACCTAATTCAACCAATATTAGAAAAAAACAGAAAGGTGAGGGAAGAGAAATTTTAGAGCAAGAAAGGTCTCATTTCTAAAATATATAGAAAACTGAGTCAAATTTATAAGAATTCAAGGGTATGTACCTATAGGATAAGAAATCTAGCTGTCCTATATGGTAATCAGCTTGAATCAGAGGAAAGGTATATGTCAATTTATAAAGATATTTGACAGAATATTACACTGTCCGGAGGGGGGAAAAGAATGGAAGTTTTTCCATTATAATTAAAAGCTGTCAAATCATGATCATAAGATTAAAGGTTTGAAAGAAACATAGCTATTTATTCTAACTAACCTAAACAAGATCAAAGATATTCACCAATGGTCATCTAAGACTCTACTTGAAAATCTCCAGCAATGGAAGATCCACAAATTCCAAAAAATCCCATTGTACTTTATAAAAACTATTATTATTAATATTGGAAGACTTTTCATATGTGGAGATAGAGCAACTGGTAGAGGGTGCAGATAGGTAGATTCTTTCTTGTCCCTTCTGAAACCAAGTAGAATGAATGTCTAATCCTTCCATATGGTAAGCCTTCCATTACTTGAACACAACTATGGCTGTCTCCCCTCTTCTACCAAATCTTCTCTGCTTCAGACTAAGCATCCCCTTTTCCTTTAATAGATGAACTATGTTCCGTGGCATGAACTCTCATTCCCACCTAGTTACCCTCTCTCTGTATGCACTCCAAGTTGACAATATCCTTCCTAAAATTCATTGCTCAGAACTGAATGCAATATTTCAGACTAATCTGACCAGTAGAGAGATCAGAAGGTCTAATACCTCCCTCCTTCTGGACATCATCCCTCTCTTATGATCTCATCAGTTTTTTTCCAGATGCCATATATCTCACTGTTATCTCCTTTTAAACTTGCAGTCCACTGGAACTCCCCAGATATTTTTCTCATGTGCCACTGTCTAGCAACCCTTTTATGATCCTGCACTTGTGCAATTGATGTGTCTAGCCTAAATGTTGAACTTCATCTTTTCCCTGAATATAAATCACCTAATTCTATCCTATCAAGATCTTTGAGGATCCTATCACCTGACAGGTTAGCTATCTTTCCCAGCTTTCCTTAATTTCAAATTTAATTAGCATTCCATCTATGCTTTTATCAGAATCATTGATTCAAATGTTGAATAGCTCAGTCCATAGCATATGAACAGTCTGCAGTTTTGGTCACTCAACTAGTAGTAAATTTGTTGACTGTCCTTTCACCTAGATCACATTTTTTTCCTCTTTTTTCTATAAAGACAGAATGAGAGATTCTGTCAAATGCATTGTTGGAATGCAAGAATAATAAAATGATGAAATTCTTTTGTTTTATCAGTCTCATGATTTTTGAGAAGGACCAGAATTTAAGAATACCTTGAAGGACTAAGATATGTTAATTGATGCAATGCAGTTTTTTGTTTTGTTTTTGGGTTGGGTTTTTGTCAATAAGACTAAGAAAATGGAAATGAGATAAACATTTTAAAAATTATAATAAAAAATTTAATGGCAATTGATGTGTCTGAGTTCCCCAGAGATTCCAGGCATTTGAATTTTCAATGAAATGATCAATAAATATCAACTTTGGTCCAGATTAATGATCCAGAAGACCAAGCCTATGAAGGTTCAAGAAGAAAAACTCTGAGTGGTACTCAGTGTTAAATAGAACCCATTTCTTCATATTCTTAGTAATTCTAGAGATCAGTTGGCTGGAATGAATAACCCAGCTTTTGCCTGAGAATTGGAAAGGTCACCTTCTGTTCCCAGTACTGCCAGATACCATGCCTAGAATGGAAATAGACCCCATCCATCCCCAACCCCAACCAGGCGTTGAGCCAAAGCTCTGCTCTCTCCACAAAGCATTCTTACTAAAATGTTTAGCAGAGGATTTGCTTCCGTATCGTCTTTTTGATGGGATGTCAACCTAATTCGAGGAGCCCTAGTCCAGTCAATGAAATCTTCTCATTGATCAAACAAGAGATGGATGGCTGACCGGCTAAGATGGTTGAAAAAAGAACATGAAGAAAGGATGTGTCCAGCCTTCCATTTTTTGCATCAAAATCTCAGTACTGTTTATTAAAAAGAAAAGTAATAAACTAAAAATCTATAATTACCATGGAGTTGGTATCACTTAACAACATCTACCCCAATGGAATAGTTGATAAGCAAGTGATATTCACCAAATGCATTTTCCAAGAAATATGCCCTAGTCCAGAGATAAAGAAGCTATCATTGGATGTTAGAGTTCCAAAGATTATCGATATCAAAGGTTTAAAACTAGAAAGGGTAGCCAAAGTGGACAATGTGGGCAGCAACTGACCAGGTCCAAGAATATGAATCTTGTTTAAAAAATAACCTTGCTAGGGGCAGCTAGGTGGTGCAGTGGACAGAGCACCAGTCCTGAAGTCAGGAGGACCTGAGTTCAAATCTGGTCTCAGACACTTAACACTTCCTAGCTGTGTGACCTTGGGCAAGTCACTTAACCCCAATTGTCTCAGCTAAAAATAAATAAATAAATAAAAATAACCTTTCTAGAGTTTTGGCATTATCATTTAGTAATGTAGAATTTCAGTATTTTCCTTAATATTCAATAATAATAGCAGACATTTATATAATACCTTAGGGTTTGCAAAGCACTTTATATACATTATCTCATATCTGTTATAATAACAAAGCTATAAAGCAAGAATCATTATTATCACTTTTATAGATGAGAAAACTCCAAAAAGGTAAATTACTTGAACAGGTTCACAAGGCCTAACATGATGGAGATGATATTTGAACCTAAGCCATCTCCGGACTCAAGGTCCAGTGTCCTTTTATCTATCCTGTGTTGTATACAATGAAACTCAAAATGAAGAGGCCTGACATGAGTCCTCTACAAGAAGCCCCAGATTTACCATAGAAATGTTAAACTGGTGGTTATTAGTAGGAAAACTGGGATCCACAGGCAAAGCAAAACTATTGCTAGAATTCCAGCGATTGTTTATCCCTATAACTTGAACTGATTAGGTATATGCAATAATTTGCTATGGGGACTCAGAGAATCTAAATTGAAATCCCATTTTTGTCAATTTATGCACGATTTTGGGCAAATATCTTCCCCTCTTTCAGTTGTTGTTTTTTTGATCCTTAAAATGAAAGGATTTTTCCTCTTAGTTATAAATCCATGATTGCTGATTTCTTGGTATCCTGGAATGATTTCTGAGTGACATTTGGGGAAAGGCAAGATAGGAGCAACATCCACAAACATCATGGGGACAGAAAGAGGCAATAATGTCCCTCAATGAATTGAAGTTCTGATTTTCTAGGAGTCATGAAATTTCACTTTTTATAAGCACTGAAAGCTTGTTCCCCATAGCTGTTAACCAGAATGATGGGGAACAATAAAACTCGGGTTTTCTTTATTATTCTCAACCCTGAACAATTATGGCAGAGGAAGGGATGAGAAGCAATGTAGCACAGTCTGTATGAATATTGACTGGATCGTGAGGTTTGGTTCATGTACCCTCCCTATAGTCCTGTAGAGATTTCTAAATTGTTTCAAGACTTACTGGACAATATAGCCTCCAGGATTCATGCTAAGTGGATCTGAGCCACCTTTCAGAACCTATATAAGCTCTAGGTCTGTGCAAAGGTTGAGAATGAGGAGCTAGATCCTGAGAAACATAAAGGCTGGGGGAAAGTCCTTGTGGCTATGTGGCCAACCCACAGTCAAGGGACCTCTACCTTCCGTTAAAGACTTAAATCTCTTCTTTGTCTTTTCAGGCTATCTTGTTAGTGTTTCTGTGGAAGCATCCAAAGGCTCTATGGCAGAGATCAGAGGCAGAAGATATGTTTAATATTCTGGATGATATCCAGATTAATCCTTCTCTTCCCTCTCCTACTTTCCCCTCCCCTCCCTTCCTCTCCTTCTCCCCCTCCCCCTCTCTCCCCTCTTCTCTTCCTCTCCTTCTTCCTTCTCCCCCTCTTTCCCTCTCCTTTTCCTCTCTTCCTCTCCTTCTCCCCCTCCCCCTCTCTCCCCTCTTCTCTTCCTCTCCTTCTTCCCTCTTCTCCCTCTCTTTTCCTCTTCTTTTTCCTCTCCTTCCTCCCTCTTTTCCCCCTCTCCCGTTTCCTTTCTCTCCCTTTCCCTCTCTCCCTTTCTCGTCTTCCTTTCCTTCCCCTTATTCCCACTCTCCCCCTTCAAGTCGAGGCAAATGCAGCAGTAAGTAGCCAGCTGCCTGCCAATAGCTGCTTTATATGCCCACCCAGATGTTATAGGGACATGAACTCAGGTACCTCCATCTTTTGCCTCTGCCGTATTTCTTTTTTTCCTGATTTTAGAAGATTAGTCCTAGAGGCAGAATGGATCAAATTACTCATGACCTTGTGAGTTTAAGAAGTTCAGAAGAATCATCAAAATTCCCCTCCAAAACCAGAACTAGTAGCAGCAGCAGCTAAGTCAAGTGACAAGCCAGTCTCCTATCAGTGAATGAACCTGGCAGCCAAGCACCATATCCTAAAGCAAAGCAATGCCCTATCAGTCATGCCATACCTATAGTGATGGAGAAAAGTCTGCTCCTGGGACTGCCACATTTTGAACCTGGATTTTTACTAAATACACACTCTTTTTCAGTCATAGTAAAAGGGAATTGATGTAAATTGGTTAGTTGATATTGAAGAGATGCTAATTGATTGATTCTAGGCAAAAAGGTACTTTAGAATTTGTAGGGTAGTGGATAATAGTGGATAAAATATTCTTGAAGAAACTGACCTGCTAGTCTAAAAGTGGATTGCTAAAATGAGCTACAATACTGCAAAATAGTAATGACAATAATAGCTCACATTTAAATAGCATTTTCAAGTTTCCAAAGCACTTTACATATATTTTTATGCAGTTCTCCTGAAACCATCCTTCAATATATCCAGATCTTCAGATCTTCCCCGAGACTGATGAATTCAGTATCCTTTCAAAGGCCATTTTCTTATTATAAAATCATGCCATCAGCCATGCTTGAAGCATGAGCATACTTCTTACATAAGTTGACAAGGCAATAAATATATATATATATATACAGTCTATATATATATATATATAGTCTAAAAGTACATATATATATACATATATATGTGATATATATAGTTCAAAAAATGAATAGCTAATAGTCAAAGCCAGATTCCAACTTAATCCAAAAATAAAAGGCATTTTATGTAGGACACTAGGCTATGTTCCAGAAATATAAAGACAAAATTTTTAAAAATGTTCATAAGGTAAAGTGCTCACAATATACAGAAGTATTGTTTGGTTGTTCAGGCATCTCTATGTGACCCCATGGGTTTTGTCTGTGGGATTTTCTTGGCAAAGATAACAGAGTGGTTTGCCATTTTCTTCTCCAGTGTATCCCCCTTGTATAGATGGAAATAAAACTGAGACAAATAGGGTTTAAGTGACTTTCCCAGGGTTGCATAGCTAAGTGTCTGGCTGGATTTGAGCTCAGATTTTCCTGACCTCAGAGCTGGTACTCTCTCCATTACCCCCACCTCAATGAGAAATATAGTATAAAGGTGTGTGTTTATTTTGGAGGGGGTTGTTGTTGCTTTTTATCAAATCTCCAATTTTATTGGTGCAGGAACTCCCAGTGAAAAGACTTCTTCCACCAAAGCAGATTATCACTGTTTCTATCATTTCTAGCCTTCAAAAATTGTCCGGAGTACTACCAGGTACACAATTCTTTTGAGGTACAAACAAAATATATGTGTCAAAGGAGAGACTAGAACTCAGACCTTGCTGAGTCCAAAGCTTGCATTATCTACTTTGTCATGCTACCCTTACAAGTAGAGATATAGGGCTAGGTACTGCATCTGTGATTTAAGTGGTATAGAGCAGAAGTTCTTACCCTATGATCCAAGGATTAGGTGTGAATTAAATGGGGAAAAAATGTACATCTATATTTTCACTGCTCTCCAACTGAAATTTAGAATTTTCTCCAATTATTAAATTTTAAAAATCATTCAGAGAAGGGGTCCCATAGACTTCAAACTGCCAAAGGAATCATACAAAATGGGTTCAAGATCTCTGGTACATGATCACTCTCATTCTGCCTATATAGCACCTTCTTTCCAATTCATATTTTGAGAACTGAGACAATAAAAATTTACACTATTCCTTGGGTTACACAGATAATGTGTCAAAGAAGGAACTTGAACTCTAATTTTCTTGATACTGAGGCTGACCCCTCAATGCATTCCCACCATTTTGCCCTTATAAGGGGATCTCAGTATAAAATAATTGAATGAGAAAAGACAACTTTAACCAGAGAGATGAAGCTCCCCTAAGAGTTAAAATATTAAAGGAAACCAGAGATTCTTTTTTTCAAAAAAGCCAAGTTTGGACAACAGCAGAGAAGCCCTCTGGTGCCCTCGAAAGGTAGGGCAGTAAATATTCCATCCCCACCCTCAGTGAGCTTTGCAGCACTTTAAGGCAGGTGCAGCCACTAGATCAATGCCATAGCTGCTGAGGATTATTTTTCAGTTGATTTAACTTTACTATTGCTTTATGCTTTCAGACATCATAATCTGCAGGCAAATTTGTTCTTAGCAAACCGTGAATGTGAACACCTGATGGATTCTTAGTCCTGATGGGCTTCTCTATAGATTACACACTTTGCAGCCTCTGAACCTCAACTAGAGATTTGTGGGGTTTATTTGGATTCTGTGACAGAAGAATAGAACCTTGACTTTGGAGTCAGAGGACTTTGATACGAATCCAACTTCAGTCACTGCCTTGAGTATGGAGAAGTTAAGTGACTTGTCCAGTGTCACACAGCAAGTAAATGTCTGAGGCTTCATTTGGACTTTCTGATACCAAGTCCGGCACTCTCGGTACTTCGCCACCTGAACCCTCTCCAACAAGACTTTTTTATGAAGAAATCAGAACTGAAGAACTCTTACAACACTCCAAGGCAGTCAGAAAAAGAGGTACAAGCACACTGTCGTGGTCTCTCCTGAGAATTTTAGAATTAATTGTACAACATGGGAGACCCTGATATAGGACTCCCCAGCATGGCGTGCCCTCATTAGAGAAGGTGCTGTGCTCTCTGAGCAAACAGAATTGAATTAGCCCAGAAGAAACACAAGATGTGCAAATTTAGAGAAGCCATCCCTCATTGGGACCATTTATGTTCAACCTACGGTAGTTTGTAATGGTCTGATCAGCCACAGCTGGACACACTTTAATTCGAGGCTAAATAGTGTGGTCCTTTTGATGCTCTTCAAAAAGACAAACGTAAGGATAAAAACCTTATCTCACAAGGCTCCCAGTTCCTAATCTGTAAAGGGGGAGAGTTGGACTATCCATGATCCTCAGTTCACCTGCCAACAACAGCCTTGCAGCCCACCCTCAGACCCAGGTGTCCACTTTCCAAGTTTGAGCTTGTCCCATGCAATACAGTTCCATAATTAATGGCTACCTGGACTGAGACTGCTGTCACTGAATTACTGCAAACTCAATGAAGATTCAAAATGGTGAATGAATGGGTGGTAGCTGCCATTGCAAGGCACCCTCACCAGGAGCTGTTAAATGCAGGACACAAGTCTAGATAACTTTTTATAACCTCCAAAGCAGTAGATTTCCCTTGAAACTTCCCCATCACTCCTCATCAAATGCAATGACCTACTGGCTGGAGTTACCTCTTCATTTCATATCCATATACCAGTTATTACAACAAAATCACATCAACCTTGAATCCACTCTCCAAACTCTCATCCATCATTCCTAATGGAAAATCTGGAATAAGCTAATCAATAACTGATGTATTTGGAACTGCAATATGCTTTACACAAATTATTTCATTTCACCTCATAGCAGCTCTATGAAATAAGTAATGCAGGTATTGTTCAGATTTTACAAAGAGGGAAACTGAGGATAAGAAAGGCTAAGTGACTTGCCTAAGTTGGCACAGCATAACATCAGAGGAGTGATTTTAGATTTCTAATCCTAAAAAAGTACCTAGGAGACAATACACGAAATGAACACACTAAAATTGGCAAAGGACTTTTCCCAAGGTCATTTCACTCAAGTCACAGTCTCAAGGACAAATAAAGCATTCTAGGGAAAGGGCTGCAGCATCTGAGCCCACAGCCTTGCTAAAGCAGATTGTAAGCTTCTTGAAAGTAAAGAATTATTCTTTTTTTGTCTCTGAGTCTATGATGACTATTACCTTCCTCAAAGATGGCATTCAATAAATACTTGCTGAGATGGAAAAATATGGTTAAGTGGAGAGCATGAATGACAGAATGACAGAACTGGACATGACCATGGCCAACATGTCAGCTCCAAGCAAGAGCAGGAAATATATCCAGCATAAAAGTTCAAGATTTGAGGAGATAGTTTGAGTCAGATAAACAGTCAGCCTCCCAACACCTCTTAGATCTTGCCTTCTGAGTACTGACATACATGGCCTGAATATTGGCTCCGCAATCAGTTTTCTGCTTCCATTTCCACACATTGGGTTCCAACAATTCAAAGAGATTGGCCATCTACTTTTTCCTTGAACAAGACTCTACCTCTCATTCTGTACATTTTCTCTGGTTATTCCCAATGCCTGGAATGTTCTCCCTCTTCCACTCCAACTACTAACCTTTTTAAGTACCAATTAAAATCGCACCTTCTCTATATCCCAAAGAGATCTTAGAGGAGGGAAAGGGACCCACCTGTGCAAGAATGTTTGTGGCGGCCCTTTTTGTGGTGGCTAGAAACTGGAAACTGAAGGGATGCCCATCAATTGGAGAGTGGCTGAATAAATTATGGTATATGAATGTTATGGAATATTATTGCTCTGTAAGAAACGACCAGCAGGACGATTTCAGAGAGGCCTGGAGGGACTTGCATGAACTGATGCTGAGTGAAACGAGCAGAACTAGGAGATCATCATACACAGCAACAACAGTATTACATGATGATCAATTCTGATGGACATGGCTCTCTGCAACAAAGAATTGTCTCAAACCAGTTCCAATTGTTCACTGAAGAAAACCATATACACCCAGAGAGAGGGATATGAAATATGGACCACAACGTAACATTTGCATGATCTCTATTGATGTTTGCTTGCATTGTGTTGCCTTTCTCTGATTTTCTTTTTTTTCTCATAGATAGGATTTTTCTTGCATAACTTGTCAAGTATTTCAACATTATTAACATGTAGTGGACTTCCTGCCATCTAGGGGAGGGGAGGGGACTGGGGGTAAAATTTGTAATGGAAAGCTTTGTCAAGACCAATGCTGGGGAACTACCCATACATATGTTATACAAATAAAAAGCTTTAATTAAAAAAAAGTTTACCAAAAAAAAAAGAAAAAAGAAAATCGCACCTTCTACAGGAAACCTTCTTCAATCCCTCTTATTTCCAGCATCTTCCTTCTCTAAATTAGTTCTTATTTATCCTATATTATGCTTCTTTTGTACATATTTATTTTCATGCTGTCTGCCTCATTGGATTATAAAATCCTTGCAAGGAGAGACTGTCTTTTGTCTCTTTCTATAACCCCAACTATTAGCACAGTGGAGGAAGTGAGAGGGGGAGGAGGAGAGAAAGAGGGAGGTGAGGAGGAGAGGGAGGAAGACAGTTTCTGCCCCTCACCCAATCTCATTGCAGCTCATAGTCCTGTTAATCAGTTTCTCAAGACTAATCCAGAGCAAATGCATATTCACCAGCTTTTTGTAAACTCCTGCAACAGCAAATTTTGGGAAGGGACTCAAATTAAATAACTTCCAGGAGGGAATAGATATGATAATAACAAATATAACCCAAAGAGAAAACTGAGCCCAGCGTCCTGCCTTCCCTCCAATCTTTGGCTACCCAAGTGGTCAGATTTCTGAGCTGACACGTATGATGTTACCCTTCCCTGCCCCGATGCCCAAAATTGATGAGCCACAGCCTCTGGCTGTAAAGGCTGGAACAGCAGACAAAAGAGCATTTTCTGAAGAAATGCATCCTTTTGATGAGTAGCCCACTACGGGAATATTCCTGTTTGCCCCTAAGTCTCCATTTCTAAGGCCTCACTGTAACTACTCCAGTAGAAACAGCTTCCTTTGGCTCAAAGGTCCTTCCTTCCCAGGCTTACCTGGTGCTCACCTGCACAACCCTCTGCTTTACTCATATATCCAAGGTTTGACAGAACAGCTGGCATATTCCTGTTCAATCCCTCCAACCCTGAAAGCTCTGCTGATCCAAATCATCTATCCTTCAAGACCCAGGTCAAGAGTCACTTCTGCATGAAGCCTTCCCTAATTACTCCAGCCCAGAAAGATCTCTTCTACTTCGGAATTCCTACAATACTTTGTGCTTGCCCTATCCCTTTGACAGCTGACAATTTTGGCATAAAATATGTAATATTTTCACCTAGGCAGCTAGAAAGCACATGGGATGGATCACTGGGCCTCCAGTCAGAGAGACCCGAACTTCAATCCAATTTCACACACTTACTGTCATCTAACCTCTGACTCAGTTTCCTTATATGTATAATGAGAATAATAGAACTTGCCTCATATTAAATGAGATGTTTGCCAAGTACTGACTAAACCCTAGCTATCATTCCATTTCAATCCACTTAATAGTATAAACCACAGTCCCATTCATCTTCAAATTTATAGGACCTAGGCTAAAACAATAATTAGTCAATCAACAAGCATTTATTAAGCACCTACTAGATGCCAAGCCTGTTAAGTGCCAAAATAATACTATTACTATTAATAAATATAATAATTACTATTATTAGCATTTAGTATATATTATTTGTATAATATTATTAGTATATAGTATTGGTACAATATTGTTAATAATATTGTAACTGGGTAGCTGAGTAGCCCAGTGGATAGAGTGGCAAGCCTATAGTCAAGAAGACCTGAATTTAAATCCAGCCTCAGATACTTACGAGTTGTGCGACCCTGTACAAATCACTTAAACTTGTTTGTCTCAGTTTCCTCATCTCTAAAATGAGCTGGAGAAAGAAAAAGCAAATTCCTAGGTATCTGGAGCCATGAATATCCGAAAAGGGGTCAGACATAACTAAAAGTGACTGAACAACAATTATTGTTGCTACTAGCACTACTATATCACTTTAAGGTTCCAAACTGTTTAGCTGACATCTTTTTTGATCCTTAAGATTTTCCTGGGACAAAGTTGCTATTATCTTAATTTACAAATGAGCAAACTTAAACACAAAGGTATTAAATGACGTGCCCAGAGTCACACAACTAGTAAGTATTCTTCCTAACTGCAAGTCCAATGCTTTATGCTATGTACCATCAAGAGGAAGAAGGAAGGAAAAAGGGAAAGAAAGAGGAATAAAGACAGAATGAGAAGAAAAAGAAAGAAAAAGTGAGTGAAAAAGAAAAAAGGGGAAAAAAGAAGGAAAGGAGAGAAAGGAAGGCAGGATGAAAAGAAGAGAGGGAAGAAAAAAAAGAAAAAGGAAGAAAGAGGTGGAAAGAAAAAAAAGAAAGGAAGAAAAAAGAGAAAGGGGGAAAGAAAGAAAGAAAAGAGAGGAAGAAAAAGAAAAGTGAGAGAAAAGAGAGGAAGGAATAAGGAAATAGAGAAAAAAAGGGAAGAAGGAAAGAAAGAAAGATAGGAGAGAAGGAACATAATGGGGAAGACAAGCATATATATGTGTGTGTATATATTCATATATAAGTTTATTAAAAATAACTAAAACTAAATTCAGGTCTAAAAATGGAGCAACAATACAAATGTTCATACTACAAATGTAAACCTTAAACAATCCTGAAGAACTCAGTCAATTAGTCTGGACCTTTCTTGCAGACCTAACTACTGTCTACAACTGCCCAGGAGTAATGCTAACTTATTTAAACCTGAAAGCATTTTTGGCTGAATGTCATGTGTCCAAATACTCCATTTCCAAGTCACCTGGAGCTTTCAAGATGTAAAGACATAGAAAGCATAGGGACAGCAAAAGCTACATGACAGTCTTTATTGGTTTGTCTACTACTTGAATTGTCCTGAGGCTCTCAGCGAATCTGAGAGAAAGATGTTACATAGGAATCCTTTTATTCATCTACAAAAAGCAGTTTTCTACCTGCTCAACAATCTACAGAACATTAAGTGTATAGGAATAGTAATAAGATAGTGACTTGTCCTGGGACCATTTCTAATTCCTCTCCACTTTTTTGATGAGATTAAGTTAACTATAATAACAATAAAAATTGCTAATAATAGCAATGAACATTGATGTATGTATGTAATAAGTAGCATTTATATAGCACCTACTATATTCCAGGGCACAGTGTTAAAATACTTGACAATTATTATTTCGTTTTATCCTCATAATAATGCTGGGAGGGAGGTGCTATTATTATTCCCATTTTAAGATGAGGAAACTGAGGCAAACAGAGGTTAAATGTCTTATCCAGTATCATACAGCTAGTAAATGCCAGAATCTGAATTTGAATTCAGGTCTTCCTGACTTCAGACTCAGCACTCTGTAAATTATGGTACTATTTGGCTATCTGTGAAATACTTTTTTTTTCAAGATGTTATATACAACCAGTAGTGTTTATTCAGCAGGATGCAAATCTGAGGCAGACAATACAGATGGATACTGAGTTGGAGCCAGACTTGAATAGAGGAAAATAACCTGGATTTTCTTCAGGAAATTCACGAAGCTCCTTTAAGGACCCCAAGCTCCTCATGAAATCAAAGGTCCAATGTTTGAGTGTTGATTTGTTTTGTTTTGTTTCAATATTGTTTGTTAGTCCTTTTGGTTTGCTTAGTTGAGAACCAAAATCAATAAATAATTTAAATTGCATAACATTTAAATTCTTTTTAAGGCTTTTGAAATATTATTAGCTTCTATGAATAATAACTATTTTGACATTTTAGCCATCTTATTTGAATAATTCCATTCTATAATAATCAATTGCCTCCTTTGTGCAAGGGATTCTGCTAAATACTTGGATGATAAAGACAAAAAAAGAAATGCTCCTCCCTTCAAGAGTCTTAAATGAAAGATATAATCATATAGTCCCCCAAACATCCAATTTAACTAAAAGCTTTCCTTTTAAAATTTTCATTTCTATCCTTTGTTGTTGTTTTTACAACTATGAATTCTATTGAAATGATGTGATTTTTTTTGTTTAATTCACATAGCAAAACCTTGCCTATCAATTAAAGTGTATCATAAAGTGGTTTTTATTACAAAATAAAAATAGATTTGTTGAAAAATAATTAACTGATAGGTTGGTAAATAAATAATGTTCAGCCCTTTTATAAGTTTCCATGGTTAATAAATTAGTTCCCTAAGGGTGTGAGCTGTCTCTGTAAGGGTTACCAGTATTTGAATCAAGAAAGAATGAGACCTTGGAGCTATCATATGTTTGGGGTTCAAGGAAAGTAGAGAAGGAACCCAGCTGGGAGGTAGCCCAACCACTAACCACAGAGCCTGGGAAGCAGGAAAACAATTTGGCTTCCTTTGATGTGACCTCTGTCATGGTCAACAATGAGCAAACAGGATTGTAGCAGTCCAATTAGAGGAAAGACCCCGTCTCTCCCCTCTTCCCCCCCTGAAGCAGAATGACTAAGTTCCATCTTTTTACTCCTACCTCCCTTCTGTCTGTCAAATTAGGTAGAATTGAACAAAAAGCAATTATGTCTTATGTGACTCTCCCACCACAGCTTGAGGTATTTTATAAGTCTGATTCTTTTTACAAACAAGTTTATTCCCATAGAGATAAGTGTTCAAGGAAGGGCAGACCTGCGGGGTTCTGTATTTCACAGATTATTCACATCATAAACAAATTAGAGGAGCAAGGAAAAAATTGTCTATCAACTCTATGGATAGGAGAAGGGTTCATGAATAAACCATAGTTTTGTACCTGATAAAATAGATAATTATAATCATATAAAAAGATTTTAAGCAGAAAAAATCTAATGTAGTAAAAATTAAAAGATATACAAGTAACTGAAGTTATTTGAAACAAGTTTCTCTGGCAAGTTTCATACCTAAGACATATAAAGAACTGATTCAAATTTATATGACTAATAGCCATTTCCAAATATATATATATAGTCAAAGGATATGAATAATCAGTTTTTGAGGGAGAAATCCAAGCTATTTATAACCATATAACAAAATTTCCTGAGTCACTAATAATTTGAGAAACACAAATTAAATCAGCTTTGAAGTTCCAAGTTACATCTATTAATGTGGCAAAGAAAACAAAAGAATTCATAGGAAAATGACAAATATAGGCAAGGCTGTGGGAAAACAGATACAGACACACTGTTACTTATGCTTTGAATTATTAGTCAAGATGTCGAGAATACTATTTGGAATTATGCCCAGAAAGTTATGAAAGGGCAGATGCCCTCTGACTCAGTATACCCTTTACTAAGCCTATATCCCCAGAGAAATTTGAGAAAGAGAAAAAGAACATAGATAGATAGATATGTATATATACACACATATATATTCACATACATAGACACATATATACATATATATTTATAGAAACTTATAGAAAATATATATCTATAGATATTTTATAGAAACTCTTTTCATGATAGTCAAAAAATAGAAATAAGATGGTGTCCTCCAACTGGGAAATGGCTAAACAAGTTGCAATTTATCTATGAAGAAATTGGAATATTATTATGCTACAAGTAATGATGAAATGGTCTTTCCTACAGATTACCAAGACTTCCCTTTGGGATAACAAGTCACAGCTTATCTTATGAATGATACTATAACCCAAGTTTAATAAAATTCTAAATTTGAATTTAGAGCACACTTTAATTTCCCTTGGAAGAATGAGCTCTTGGAGGTGGAAACTACTGAATGTGTAAGCACAGGCCCCCAAAGTTAAATTCCACACACATTACCTAACAGAAAATTGAGGAAAGTACAGACTCTTATGGTCCATAATGCTTTTTGGTGTTATATCAACATTCTATAAGAATTGTTAATGGCATCAAGACCTAGAATACAAGTGTCTGAAGAATGAAAAATGAATGCCACATAGAAAGAAATAGAAAAATATATTGTGGGTGTGAGAAGGCTACCAATGAGGCACTCTGTAGAAGAGCCGGAATCAAAGATACCATTAAAGAATTGAATGTCAGGAAAAGAACACCGGCTGGTTGTATAACAACCTGAGGGAATGACACAAAGAGTTCCATCGGTTCCTTTGCCATGTCAGGAGAAAGTGAGGGTGGCCATCAACATGTTGCGTTGACCCTCTCAGCTCTACTACTTTCTAATTTTATAACCAGGAACAGTCATTTAGACAACCTCAGACAGCTCTGTAACCCTGGACAAGGCACTTTACCTCTGCCTGTCTCAGTTTGTATAAAATGAGAATAAAAACAACGAGATTGTTCAAAGGATAAAATGAAACAATATTTGTAAAAACTCTTTGCAAACCTTCAAGAACTAACTTCTTGTTGCTACAATTATTTGGCTTCTCTGAGCTTCAGCTTTTTAATATGTAAAAAGGGGATAAAAATACTTGTCCCACATAATAAATGGGTTAGGGTAAGTATAAGGATTAAATAAAAGATTGTATAATTAGAAACCCTTAGTAAAAAACAAATAGATTAATTTCAGCAATTTTATTATTAATATAGTTGACACAGCCTATAATGGATTGCTTTTAAAATCTGGGAGATTTCAGAAGGTGTTTTGGCTTTAAGGAACAATTCCCAGTACTTTTTCTCCACAAACCTGGACCATAATGACATATATTTCAGATAGCTCCACACAAATGGACAATGAACTGGGCTCAAATTTGAATAGAAGGAGTAGAAAGAACTAGACTACTTTTAGGAAAATGCAATGTTTTTAATGATCCTAAACTTCTCTCTCCTAAAAAAATAAAAGTTCATCTTTTTAACATCAATATCCTTCCAGGAATGCAGATTAGTAGGAAGCACAGAATACCAATGTCTCAAAACAATTAAAGTTTCAGGTCACCCAAAGGGCACTCTGAGTATAAATAGGACTCTACAAGGAAACAATGCAGATGCTTCAGAGTAAATATATTACCAAATTTCTATGATCAGTCACTGAGAGTGAGAGAAGGAGGTTGTTGTTGTTCAATCATTTTCCATCATGTCCAACTCTTCATGACCCCACATTTGAGGGTTTTTTTGGCAAAGATACTAGAGTGGCTTGCTTCTTCCTTCTCTTGCTCATTTTACAGGTGAGGAAACCGAGGCAAACAGTTAAATTACTTGCCTAGCCAGCTAGGAAGTGTCTGAGAATAGGTTTTAACTAAGAAAATTAAGTCTTCCTGATTCCAAATCCTACTGTACCACCTAGCTGCCCAAAACACTAAAGAAATTCAATTATTATTGCCATCATCACTCCCCCTCATCAACTTTTCTTGAATTATCTATTTATATCAAAGAAATAACTATTAATTCAGTCATTCGGCATAGAAACTTTGTTGACAACTGTTCCTTACTTCCCACACCCAATCACTTACTGAATTCTATCAACTATCCACCTAAAATATCTGAAAGTCTTTCCTGACAAAAATAGATACATACAGACCAATCTAGTAGCAAAAACCTTGAATTTGGAGTTACAGGATTTTGAGGTTATCTTGCCCAATGCTCTCATATTATAGATGGAAAATTGAGATCAAATAACTTACTGAATATTATACAGAATTAAGTGGTTAAGAGAGCACCAGATCTGTCAATTAGCATTCATGAAGTTCTTACTATGTACCAAGAACTATGACAAGAGCTGGGAATAGTAATGCAAGAATATTGTCTCTATCCTGAAGGCGATTACTTTGCAATTGAGGGAAGAAAACACATAAAAATAAGGTGAAAAGAAGCTAGGATTGGGGGGGGGGTAAAGGGAGGTGTTGGGAGAGAGAGATGGAGAGGGAGAAAGAGAGGGGAGCGTGGTAATAAAAGTCCTGAATGCAATCTAGAGAGAAAAGGAACATTACTAGTTTTAGCAATCTCCTTAAATAGAGGGTCTGAGATGTGCCATCCAATTGAGGGAAAGGCTGCAAGAGAGAAAGAACTTTCGAGGTGTGAATTCCAGAGCTGATGGGAGGCTTTAGGGTGGTAGATATCTCCAGCCTGGAGAGATCCCCAAACTCTATCTCTGCTGTTCATTCCCTTATACCACTGCCGCCTCCCTCATTTCCTACTATCATTGTCATCACCCATACAGGACAACTTACTTCTAAGTGATTTCCTTCCTCAAATCCATTCTTCACACTGCTGCTGGAATATCTTCCTTATGCATAGATCTATTTCATGGTTTACAGATACAGGGCAATAGAAACTTACATTGGATAAGTAAACGGCAGTATATTACTAATAATGGTTTGCACATAAGGGATGGAAAAAAAACTTCCTAACAAGGACACATGTGGCCTGAAAAGGAGGTAAGCTTGTAAAGTAACAAGAATAACTGATGGCTAATCCAAGAATAATTAATTGCACTGGATTATTGTCTATTATTAAAAGACAAGAAAGTCCTCTATAAAGTTTGTATGGCAAAGCATAGAAAACCACACAAGATAAGAAAATGGGGATGGCAAGTTGGCCAAGATGACAAAAATGAAAATACCCAATATCAACACCTACTATGTCATAGGTAATTGGCAAAAAGGAAAAATGTGTAAATATTCAATGTCAGTCAGCAAGCATTTATTATGTCTTCTATGTCAGGAAACTGGAAAATATAGCAAAAACAAAAATATTCTGTATCAACCAACAAATGTGTAGTAAGTTCTGGTTAAGTAATAGGTACTAGACTAAGCATTAGGGATTCAAAGAAAGGAAAAAAATCAATTCTTGCCCTCAGAGAGCTCACCGTCTAAAATTATAGAAATAGCACACAAACATCTCTGTACAAACAAGATACATACATACATACTGTTGATGATTTCTACAGAAGCAATGCTTGGTAGTGCATTGAAGAGAATCAGAAAAAGCTTCCTTATAGAAAGTGAAATTTTAGTTGGAATTCCCTATGGAAGCTAGGGAAGCCAAAAGACAGAAATGAGAGGTTGTAGTCAGAAAGTAGAAGTTCAGAGTTTAGGATGCTGGAAGTGGAGCACTTTAAATGATTGTAAAGTTAAAGATTCAACAATTCCAATGGGTGACTAAAGTGAAATAGAACAGGGAGGTAAGGGTCATGAGAATGAGAGATTTAAGAAATGGAAGCCAAAGTGTTAGAGGATTATCAGTGAGACTATTGAAATATTTGAGTTTGCAGGGGAAGGAATGGTCAACTCAGGTTCCAATATCATGGAAGATAGAAAAGTGGCTCAGTGGATGGAGCACCAGCCCTGAAGTCAGGAGGATCTGAGTTCAAATTTGACCTCGGAAACTTAACACTTCCTAGCTGTGTGACCCTAGGCAAGTAACTTAACCCCAATAGCATCAGAAAAAGAAAGAAAGAAAAGAAAAGTGGTGATAACTCATGTGTTCAGGGTTCTATTTAGAGCTGGAAGAGACCTTAGAGGTCCTTCTCATTTCCAGATAAAGAAATGAATATTCATGGAGAAAAAGTAATTTCCTTAATGTCACACAACTGCAGAGCTAGAATATGAGCTTGGGTTCTCTTACTACAAATTCACCGTACCATGCATCCTCTCTAGTATTTCAGGAGGTGATAGTGGCAAGAATAAGGAAAGGGCAATAGAGTCATAGGTCATGAAAAGATGAAGAGAAGTGGTTCCTTGATGGTGATGATGGAATGAGGGCCTATACATGACAATGCAAAGTAAAGAATATAGTGGCTCTGAAAATTTTTGAGACGGGATAAATCGAAAAAGGAAAGACCAGCATTAGACAATTAGAGTTATAAAGTGTAAAGTATTGGAGTGAATACAATAGGAAAATGCCCTACATAAAGGGAAATTCATTAATAAAGGGGCAGACAAATAACACCCCTTACAGTGGATAAGGGAAATGATAGTAAGACACAGTTTGCATATAAGATGATATATTTGAATAATAGAAATTAAGAAAATGAGTCAATAGTGTTTCATTGCGATTCTATGTGTTTTCATAGCTGAGATCCTCTTAGAACTTTACCCCATAATTTCCTGGATAGGGTTTCTACAGCAGAGTTAGCAGAGGTTGCAATGGAATGACAGCAGGTAGTAGCTTTTATAGTCTAGTTCTTCATTGGTGAAGGTGATATTGGAAGAAAATCTTATCTTCAAGACATGAGTCAAATCTCCACCCCTTCCATGAAGCCGTCCTAACCATCCCAAACTGAGCTTAGAACCTTCCTCTTAGCTCCTATGGTATGTCCTATCTATGGAATTCATTTGGAAATTGATAATTCTTTGTGACTCTCTTCTCTCTCCTTTAGTATCATCTTGAATAATACATTTTTTTAAATTAGCTTGCTCTTTTTTCCAAAATTTCATGTGTTTAAGTGTTAGAGATAGCATAATATAGAGAACTAGCTGGCTCTGGAATGAGAGCGTCTGAGTTTAAGTCCCAGTTTCAATTCTTACTACCTGGGTGACTCTGGGCAATTTCATTGGGCTTCCTTTGGATTAGTTGGCTTCTTAGGCCCCTTTTAATTCTCAAATTATAATATTAGATTTTATTGCCTCAATTAAGGTATAAAACTTAAAGACAGCTATGTATATGTGTATATATACATACATATGTATAAACACATGTGTATATGTGTGTATATATATAATATGTGTGTATAGATGTGTGTGTACACGCGCGCGCACACACACACACCCCACCAGACATTTATTGAGTACTTAACTTAAGTAGTCAATAAATGTCTGATGATAGAAATAGTATGGACAGGTCAAGGAGAGCTATATCTGGAATTCAGGGATCTGTCTTTGAAACCTGGATCTGTCACTTGTTAATTATCTGGAATAAATTATGTTTAAGGGTGTAAGTTACCTTATTTATAAAATGGGAAACACCAGAATGAATGCTGACCTGATGATCTCTTTCAATTCTATATCTATGGTCCTTTGGTCCTATGATCTGTGCTAAGAGAGTGAGTTGTGACATGAATAATCTGAGAATCATTTACATTTGACTTTCCAATTGGAATTTTGTTTTCCAGTAGATTTGGCTTCCCTCTTCTCACTTGCTAATGGTATTAGTTGACTCAAAGTAGTTTTCATTCCCTGAGAACAGACAGAGCCAAGAATAATGCAGTCTACTGGGCAGCAGCAGGGAGTCATCTAAGAAGGAAAGCTGCAGAGTCCAAAGAAATGTGTACACACACACACACACACACACACACACACACAGAGAGAAAGGAGAGGGAGAAAGAGGAGGAAGGGAAAGGAGGGAAGGAAGGGGAGAAGAGAAAAAGAATGAGAAGAAAAGACAGAGAGAGGAAAGATAGAGAAAGACAGAAAGAGAGACAGACAAATAGACAAGGACAGAAAGTTTAACAGTGAAATATTGTGTTTGCTTTAAAAGACAGGAACCTGAGATGTATCCACACATTATCAGCCATGTGGTCTACACAAGTCAGGGGTCTGGTCCTTGATGGCAGCACTGAGCAACTGGAAGAGAAAGACTTTACTCCCATAAAATCAACCCAAAAGGTCTGGTGTCTGCCTATCATCTGGAGAGAGGATGGGGGTGGAGGCCAGGAATATAAACAGTGTTTGCTGATGGGATCATTCCATCACACTTCTGACCAAGTAAGCATTCTCTAGGGGAAGACTTTCACTAATTAACCAAACTTTCCCCCCTAACAATCTCCTAAACATAAGTCCTTTTAAACAAGGATAAAGAACGGATTTGTGCTTTAATTTGTAGAGAAGACTCCCAGGTTGGCACCTTGCTGCAGTTTAAAATGTTAGAAATTTGCCTACAGTGCTGAGAGCTTAAATGATTTGCCTCAAGTCAAATAGCCAGTATGGACCAGAGAGAAGTAGGAATCCAAATTTTCCTACTACTGAGATCAATTCTTTATTCACATTATGCTATCTTTCTGACAGTTTTTTTAAATAATAAATCAGTAAAAATGGGATCTTTGTCACAAATCTGTTGCTCACAAAATTAAATTTAAGAGCTGAACAAATCCTTGAAGATTATCAAGTTAGCATAAGATTCTCTTCAAGGTCATCTAGTCCATTTAGTCCTTCTAAGTCATTTTTACAGATGAGGAAATTGAGGTCCAGGAACATTAAATTACTTACTCAGAGTTACACAAGCATTAAGTGGCAGAATTCATATTTCCAGTTTGATTCTCTGTATATAAATTCAGTATATTTTGACAACAAAACAAGGTAGGTAGCCTAGAGAACTGGACCAGAAGTCAAAAAACGTGAGTTCAAATCCAGCTTCAGACATTTCCCATCTGTGTAACCCAGGGCGAGTCAATTAATGTCTGTTTTTCTCAATTTCCCCAACTGTAAAATCGATAATAAGGGCATCTCCCCTCTATGGTGGTTATAAAGATAAAATGAGGTATTATTTGTAAATCCTTGATACAATGCATGGTATACACTAGACGCTTTATAAGTACTAGCTCTTTTTATTAGTATTAGTATAGGTGATGGGACTGGTACCCAGATCCTCTGACTTTTGAGTTGAGCGTTCTATCTGCTGAGCCTCATCCATTTTTCAAAGCTGAGTTTTAAACCCATCTCCCTTATAAAGCTTTCCCTAATCACCTCAAAACTATTATTTTCTCCTCAATGCCAAGAAAATGTATTATTTGTATAATTTGTTACTTGGCAAAACTGTTTGACAAAGGCTAAGAAAGCATGGGTCTTTGTCATCAAAGATGGAGAGTGATCTCAAGGCTTGACTGAAGTATCAGAGAATAATTGCTTACTGATCTGCATTGTTCTCCATTTGTGTGCAACCACACAAACATTTATTAAGCTACTACTATGTAATCTGGTTCATAACTAGATTAGAAACTTCTTGAAAGCAGAGGCTGCATCAGGTTATTTCCTATAGCCCCATCAGCACTAAACAAATACAATAGAAGGTTCTAAAGATTGCTGATGGTTGAGAAATTTTAAAAGGACTTGGGTTTATCTGAGCTCATAAGGCCTTTAGCTTTTAAAAAGAGCCTCTAGCTGTCTGACACTAAGCAACCTGTGCGCAAATGGTAGCATATATTATAAGGTATTGAGAGGCACTAACAGTAACAATTGATCCCCATGTTTAAGAGTAATTCCTGCAGTAGGATAACAACACAGATGAAAGTCCACATAACAAGCAAGGAAGAATTAGAGAGAACAGGAGCCCTGGTACATACGTCTCTTCCCATTGCCTCTTTTGTCCTTGGTTACTGGGTGTGTTAAGTAATAATAAGTCTAGAGGGAATTTATGGCCTCAAATAGAAGATGATAAATCATCCTTCCTAGTCTTTATTTAATTCTCCCATTTTATAACCTTGGACTAGTTCTGAAAATCACAACCAGCCCTGTGGAGTTGATAAGTCAATCAGGGCAAGCCTATTATTGGACTGCAGAGATCCAACCAATGCCAGATTCCCTACATGCTCCACTGTAAGTATTCCAAACTTCTCCCATATATCTCCCATAATCACATAAATAAGGCTAGCAAGCTAATAATTTTAGATATCAGGGAGAATGAATCAACAGAAAGGGGAAAGTAAATGGAAGGTTCAATAAAGAAGTCCACTGATCAGAACAAGCAATGACTTTCTGACATTAGAGCTAGAAGGACTTCCTGCTTAGACACCGAAGGGGACTGGGGACAATTAATCAGTACGTATCCATTTTCTTGGGGTCATGGGGAAGGAAAATTACTGAGGTAGCCATTTCACCCAAACTAGATTCAGTCCATAGAATAAGGATTATACCTTCTATTGTCCCATCCCAATTAGCTTCTCTACTTTTGGATTCAAGTACTGATGAGGAAACAAACTTAGTGCTATTGATGTTATGGATGTTCTTCCCACAATTCATCAGCAGTCAGTGTCACTTTCTCTCTGTCTCTCTTTGTCTCTGTATCTTTCTCTGTCTCTCTTCCATTTCTCTCAAATTATGCTCCTCTTCCTCATCTAGTGCCCTCTTCTTCAAGATACTTACCAAAGCAGGACTATATAATAATTTTATTATAGGACCAGATACAATTAAGGCAGCTTTCATGATTTACTACTGTTTGAACTTTCCATAATTTGTAACACTTTATTTTTTCCTCGAGTCTGTGAAGCCACCAGTTTATTGTTGGTAGAGTTTTGAACTAATCCAACCATTCTGGAGAGCAATTTGAAACTATGCCCAAAAATCTATCAATCTGTGCATAATCCTAGATCTAGCAGTGTCTCCTACTGGGCCTGTATCCCCCAAAAGATCATAAAAAAGTAAAAAGGAGCCACAAATGCAAGAATCTTTATAATAACCCTTTTTGTAGTGGCTAGAAACTGAGTGGATGCCTGTTAGATGGGGAATGGCTAAATAAGTTATGGTATATCAATGGTATGGAATACTATTGTTCTATAGGAAATGATCAGCAGGATGATTTCAGAAAGGCCTGGAGGGATTTACATGAGCTGATGTTAAGTGAGGTGAGTAGCACCAAGAAAACATCTGTACAAAGCAACAACAAGATTATGTGATGATCAACTGTGATGGACTTGGCTCTTTTCAAGAATTTAGGCCAATTCCATCCAATTGTGATGGAAAGAGCTATCTGCATCCAGAGAGAAGGCTATGGAACCTGAATATGGATCACAACATAGTTTTTTCACCTTTTTTGTTTTCTTTCTCAGCTTTTTCTTATTTGATCTCATTTTTCTTGTGTATCATGATAAATGTGTAAATAGGTTTAGAAGAATTTCACATGTTTAATCTATATTAGATTACTTGCTGTCTAGGAAAAGGGGTGAGGGAAGGGAGGAAGTAAAAATTGGAACACAAGGTTTTGAAAGGGTCAATGTTGAAAACTATCTTTGCATGTATTTTGAAAATAAATTTATTATTTAAAAAAACTTTTTTAAAGAAACGTCATACCCAACATAATAAATATGGTCTCACCACAGCAGAATGCAAAGGAGCAATGATGGTTGAGAATGATTGGACAAAGATAATTGTATGATTGAATTTATCAAGGAATTTTGAATGACTAATATATTCATGGATGATGCTTTGCTGGAATGGATCTTTAAAGTTAAGTCTCCATGTTAAAGGCAATGCACCTTTAAAGATACTCAGGGAATTAGTTTGCAAAATATCACAGATATATGGAAAGGAGAGGAAAGGGAAAGAGGAGAAAGGAACAGAGGGAAAGAGGAAGACAAAAAAGGAGAGGAGGTCATATAGTTCAGCCTCTTCAATTTATAGATGAGCAAACTGAAAACCAGACATATGAAACCCAGACATAGGTCTAAGGTCATCCAGGTAATAAAGGACAAATTGGGGATGGGAACTCAGATCCCATGACTACAAGTACAGTACTCCAATATTTGTCCTTTCCATTTTAGCAGTCACATAACTTAAGAAGCACAGAAAATACAAAATCCCACTGTCTATTGATTATTGCTTACATAGAAGTAATATACTGTTCTTTTTATCCTTTTGTACAATCTTAGTGTACTGCTCTATTCTTTTTGCACTCTGTATTACCTCATATTTTTTTCATATTTCTTTGTATTCTTCATTATTTATCATTTCTTATGACAATAACATCCATAGTATTGCTCTGATACTCTCTAGCTATTCACTGGTAAGACATATGAATTTTCTTAGTTTTCCTAGGACTAATAAAACTTGATATTTATGTAGATGCTCTTGTTTTCATTTTAACAGGATAAACATGTGTGGTGGAACATAGCTGTAATCCCTTTTACAGGTTAGGGGTTGAGGCTGCTGAATTGCTTGAACTCAGGAGTTCTGAATTATAACATGGTAAAACCCAATTGGGTGTCTGCACTAAAACTAACACCAATAGAATGAACCCCTAGGAGCTGAAGGTCACCAGCCTGCCTAAGAAGAGACCAACTAGACCAGACCAAAGAAATAAAGCATATCAAAACTTTTGTGTTAATCATTCTTGGAATAAGACACATAACTGGATGCTGTACTTCTAGCCTGAACAAAATGGAAAGATCCAGTCTCAAAATTAATAAGATACAGTCCTATTAGTAGGATCAATGGATGAAAGGGACTGTGTCAGTTTTGAAATATGCTTGATGCACACTCAATTCAACAGTATATCAAAAACATATTAAGAGCCTAATATGTACAAAACACTATGTTAGATGTAGGGATACAAAGGAAAGGGATAAAAAGGAAAGAGAAACTTTATTACTGAGAGAATAAAACATTTCCACAATAGGTAAATACAAAGTATATATGACGGAATTTCCATTCTACAACTTGAGGAATTAGGAAAGGTCTTGTAAAATGGAAGCTGAGCTGTACTTTGAAGGACTCTAAGAATTCTAAGATGCTATATATATATAAAATATATATTTATATGCATACTGTATTCCATTTATATATATACATGTATATGTATGTGTGTATATATATACACTATATATGCATTTATGTATATGTCTATGTGCAATATATACTATGTGTGCATTTGTATATATGTGTGTATATATGTATACACACACACCCATTCTGCTTTCCAAAGAGATTACAATGGCTACACTAGTTGTCTAACAAGCCCATTTTTCCATAGCCCTACCCATACTGAATTTTATTGGTTTTGACTATCTTTGTCAAACTAATAGCTATAAAAGATATTTTAGAGTTGTTTTAACTTTCACTTCTCTCCTTATTGGAAGATTTAAACAACTTTTTGATGTGGTTATTAATTTCTGTTTCTTCTTTTACAGGTTGCTAGTACATTTCTTTGACCATTTATCAATTGAAGAATTCAAGTCACTCATAAATTTCTCTTAATTTTACACACTTGGGGGTGTCAGATTTTTGTCAGACACATTTAAGCTACTCAAGTAAATAAAAGCTAAAATAATATAGAACGAATAATCTTTGACCTGGAAATAACCTCAAAGATTTGATCCTAGTTTGATATGAAGTGTAAAACACCTCTTTGAAGCATCCTCCAGCCTTTACTTGAATAATGCAGCAACAGAGGAGTCACTATCTACCGAGGCAACCCATTCCATTTTTGAAAAATTCTAACCAATCAATTAAACAAGCGTATAATCATTTGGAAATTTTTACCTATAGAAGACTGAAATCTGCATGATAACCACAGGATTCATTCACTCTGGCCATGATTTCTAAAGTCAATCAGAATAAAGGTAATAGAATCATAGAGATAGAGTTTTAAAAAAAA
>JAJPUD010000228.1:473753-537943 GCA_023553655.1 Myrmecobius fasciatus | reverse complement strand
AAAAAAATAAAAATAAAAAGTTGGGAATAGAGGGTAAGACGGTGAGCCAGAAACATGTTCTCCAATGGCAGGCAATAGAAGCATTTCCTTTCTACTAAACAGGTAAATCAAACCTTCCTAGAATAAACTCGGTTTGCATTAAAAGAATGCAAACACATCTTATATCCTTTAAAATCCCACATCTAGTATCTTCAAGCAAAGGGGTCTTTTAGAATAATGAGAGCAGGGAAAGGGGAGACTGCATGTCAAAATAATCCTAAATCACTTTCCACATAAATTGAAACAAATGCATCATGGTTTTTTCTTGTTGTTGTTTCAGCCTCTCAGAAAGAAGTTGAAATGATGTGATTATATTCTCCATGACAGCAAAAGAAAAGAAAATGCAGATTTTCCTAACAATTATCTTTCTTTCCCCTGCCTGATTTCCTTCAGAGAGATCACAGCATTCAATCTGAGTATTCTTAGACTGGCTTCTACTGCCACCTTCTGGGAAATAGGAATATAAGAGCATCCACAGCTTTCCAGAGAGCATTAAAATAAGAATTCATTTATTGAGATTTAGAGGGGCTTCCTATTAGGAAGCTTGGGAGGAGGAAGTTTAATGAGCTGCTCAAAGATGCACAAAAAGTAGGATTTTAACCTAGTCTCCTAACTGCAGAGTCAATTCTTTTTTTTCCACTGAACCACTGCCATCCCAGAGATCAGGGGGAGAATCTGCAGCATGAATCCTGGAGTTCATCTCTATCTGATGGTCTTTAAGGAAAGCATCAAGAAACTTCTTGTACAATGAAAGAATGACTCCTTCTGTGAGTATGCATAGAGTTATGGGATAAATGAATATAACATATTCTCTTCTTTCAGATTAATTACCCAAAGCTACCATGCTTTGCTCTTCAGAAGAGAAGGATAAACAAATCAAATTTAATCAGAGAAATCAAATTCATGAATTGGAGCATCAACTGCCAATAGATGATCCTTACTGTAAGAATAGTAGGTGTTACAAACGCCCAGCAGACTTTCCAGAAAATGTTTGGCTGGAATCCAATCATCATTTCTATATCTTCGCAAAATCTTTGCAGACCTGCAAACAAATGAGCAGAGACATTCAGGACATCAAGCAATGGAAGAAGTTTGGATCTCATCACAGAAACAAATTCAAGTACTCTGGCCCAAGATGGTACCCTGTTGATACAAAGTTCATACTACTTATGGAGGAGACTATCTGATGAATGAATCTCTGTCCAGAAGATAATGGAGAATTGAAATTTTAAATAGCTATTAAATGCACACAGCAGTACAATTCAAGGATGCTATCCTATCCCCTAGGGACACCTAAAAGCTCTTGGACCACAAGGACCATATCAAAGCAGGATAATACTGACTCAAACTGACATATATACTCATCCTGTTGTCTTTGAAAGCTATTCGGTTCAGAGCTTCAGAGACTTAGAGCTGGAAAGAACTTTGGGAGTCATTTCCTCCGATGCCTTCATTTTAGAAATGAAAATGAGTGCTCAGAAAGGGAAAATGACTTGCCTAATGTCACCTACATAGCAAGCGGCTGAGCCAAGATTAAAGCCCAAAGCAAAACCCATGTTTTGTTTTTAATTTCTTGCCCCACCAAGCCAACTCATCTAGCAAAATCTATATCCAATAGATCATGACACAAAAATAGTTCAAATTTTATCAAGTTCATTATGGTTTTCTGCCTTCCTCATTAATCACACTGATAAAATTGGCTCTTATCGAGAATACATTTCTGCTTATCTTTTTATGAGTCTGGCTATAGAACCATCAGACAAAACTCCCCCCATTGTAATGTCATTGTGTCCTGATTGAGCTCCCTCCTTGGTGCAGCGAAGTTTATTGCTATATTAGTCACAGATGCAATTCTGATTAACAGATTAAGGGAGACAAGGGGGTATAATGGAAATAGTCATGGGACCTGCCTTTAAATCCCTTCTCTACCATTGAAGTGTGAAAAAGTAGCTTAAATTCTTTGTGACTCAGTGTCCTCATCTGTAAAATGGAGATAAAATTTCATGAATTCTAAGATTTCTTCCAATTCTAAATATCTGCTCTCATTATCCTAGTACTCCATACACTATTCCAAAGAGCTTTTTTACTTTTTTTTTTTTTTTTTTTTTGCTTTTTGCTGAGGCAATTGGGGTTAAGTGACTTGCCCAGGGTCACACAGCTAGGGAATGTTAAGTGTCTGACACCAGATTTGAACCCAGGTCCTCCTGACTTCAAGGCGCTTTTTTACTTTTAAAAAGGGGGAAAGGGGGCAACTACATGGTACAATGGATAGAACACTGGCCCTGGAGTCAGCAGGACCTGAATTCAAATCTAGCCTCAGACAATTAACATTTACTAGCTGTATAACCCTGAGCAATTTACTTAACCCCAAATGTCTTGCCAAAAAAAAGGAGAGAGGGGGATATAGGTCTAAATATAAAGAAAAATGGTTGGAAAATGCTTTTGAATTATGGGGTTTCTACTTTTTTACTTAACCTCAAGCTTATTGTGCTAGGAGGCACTAGAAAAGAATCAAAATGTATCTAAGATCTGGTTCCACCTTCAAAAAGCTTATAGTCTACTAAATCCCCTTTTCACCATCTCTGATAGGTATAAACTAATCTGCCCTCTACCCAAACACTTCTAATTTCTTCGTTCACTTGGTTTATTTTAAGTGGAAAATTAATGTTCTTCCAGGAGCAACAGGATGACAAAAGTCAAGACAGAGTCTGTCTAATCTAACTTGTACCTATGAATCTGTTCAATTGAATTATCAACAATGCTCATCTAATTTTCATCTGATGATCTTCAGAGATCAAGAGCATAAATTTACTCTTTCCCAAAATTGCCAACTTTTATTTTTAAGATAATTCCAAATGTCAAATTTTGTTTGGTTACTGTTATTTTTTTTTCTACTAAATCTATCTTTCTGCAACTTTGGCCTTCTTCAGCCTGTGGCTTTTCTTCTAATATTGCCCTCTGAAAGCAAACAAAATCAAACTGAATTTTTTCACATCCCAGTCCTTCATATGCTTGGAGATCAGCATCATATGCCTCCCACTAAGCCTTCTCTTTTCTAGGCAGAACTCAGTTCTGGGAATAAATTTGAAGATTGGTATTGATACACTGGAGGCTACACAGGATGGTGACCAAGATAGGAAAGGATCTCAAAAATATTCTATACAAAAAGCAAAAATGTTTAGGTTGGGAAAGTGGGTATTTAGGAATTCAAGGCCTTGCGTTATATAAAAGAAAGATCACATTATACTTGAGAATTTTCCATCTTTCTTGGGTTGACTATCCCTATCGAATTTTAGACCATGGGGCAGGTAGGTGGTGAAGTAGATAAAATCCTGACCCTGGACTCAGGAGGATTTGAGTTCAAATTCATCATCAGATACTTGACACTTGCTAACTCTGTGACCCTGAGTGAGTCACAACCCAAATAATAATAATAATAATAATAATAATAATAATAATAATAATAATAAACTTTAGTCCATGAGTTTCTGTCTTTCTGGTCAAGAATCACTGGAAATCCATATTCCACTGATGAAAATATAGGTAGAAGCATGTCAGACTATCACTGACTTTCCTCTCTTGCTATAACCAAAATCCCAAGGGAGTGAGAATTCTAAGAGCTGAAATGATTAGCTTTAGCTGACAAATCAACGTAATAGTTCATCTTTGATTAGTGGGAGGCTTCTCAGTGGCCCTGTCTTCATATTATTTAGAAAGCTGCTTACTTCCCCCAAGAGCACACAGTCTTTCCTTCATTTGTTAATTATCACTAGCATCCTGGCAATTCGAGCAAGAAAGATGATTTCCAACTTGCTAAACACTCATTCACCCACATTTCCTGGGTAGAACACTTATTGTTACTGCTCTACAGCAGCCAGCCTGCTGTGCCTATGATCATTCCTGAAGCAGGGAAAGGTTTAATATTAAGTCTGCTAAAACAGCAGGCCACTGGAGTTATAACTAAACATCATCTGAGAGGGGTAATCATCTCTTGGTATCTATCTAGCTTCTAAAATATTCCTTATAGGATAAAACAGGGCAGGGAGATAGCTGGTAGAGGGGGAGCACATCTTTAATTTTCTTCTTGTTATTATCCTGATAACAATAATCAAATTATATTGTCTTAAAAGTTGTGTCAATTACCTAGTCCAATGGCCCAGACCAAACCCTCTCCTAGCCACTTTGTCCCTTGTTGTATTGTCTCTCCCATCGCAATATGTGCTTTTGGAGGAGGGGTCACTTTTATAACTGCATCCTCATTACCCAGCACAAAGTAGCTGCTTAATAAATGCTTATTCATTATTTAAATTACTCTAGAGGAAAAGGGCAAATTTTTGCCTGCAGTGAAAGGAACAATAAGAGTTAAGGCTGAAAGAAACTGGAAACTCAGTGGATGCCCATCAGTTGGAGAGTGGTTGAATAAGTTATGGTATATGAATGTTATAGAATATTATTTTTATAAGAAATAATGAGCAGGACAATGTTAGAAAGACCTGGAGAAAGTTAAATGAATGATGCTAAGTGAAATGAGCGGAACCAGGCTTTCATTGTACATGGCAACAAGATTACACGATGATCAATTCTGATAGACGTGGCTCTGTTCAACAATGAGATGATTTAAACCAGTTCCAAGAATCTTGTGATGAAGAATACCATACACATCCAGAGAAGTGGGTGTGGGAAGTGAGTGTGGATCACAACATAGCATTTTCACTCTTTTTGTTGTTGTTTGCTTGCATCTTGTTTTCTTTCTCAATTTTTTTCCTTTTTGAGCTGATTTTTTTTATGCAGCATGATATTTGTGGAAATTTGTATAAAAGAATTGCACATGTTTACCATATATTGGATTCTAGGAAAGGTGGGGGGAAGGGAGAGAAAAATTTAGAACACAAGATTTTGTAAGGGTGAATGTTAAAAATTATCCATGTATACATTTTGAAAATAAAAAGCTTTAATTAAGAACAAAAAAGAGTTAAGACTGAAATGGTAATTTAGTAATAAATTATAAAGAGGTCTTAGTACCAGGTAAAGTAGTTTGAACTTTACTCAGTAGGCAATAGTAACTGAAGGGTTTTTTTTGAGTATAAAAATAGCTTGAACAGATGGATGCATTAAAAAATTATTCTAAAAGCAGTAGGAAAGGTAAATTTAAAGGGAGAGATAGAATGGAAATGGGAAGACCTGAAAGGAAAATATTATGTGCCAGCAAGAGGAGCTTTTACTAGAATGGTTGCAATAGTAACAGAAAAGGGGACAGATATGAAATGCTTCAGAGATGGAAACTACAGGTTCTAGTTATTGACTGGGTATGAAAGGTAAGGGAGAGAACCCCAAAGTTCCAAACGAGTGGAAGTGCCATTGACAAATCAGTCAAGTCAGAAAGAGAGCTGGCTTGGGGAGAAAGATAATAGACTCAATTTTGGACATGAGGAGTTTGGGGTGCTGGTAGGACATAGGAATGGGGATAGTTCAGAGATCACCAGAGTTTGTTTGGAGCTCAGAAAGTCAGGATAAAGATGAAGATTTGAGGATTTGCTGGTAATAGTATTAGTATATGAAATGTTAGGAGTGAATGAAATTTCTGAGGGAGGGAACATAGTCCAATTGGAGGAAAGAGTTCTAGAAATAGGGAAACAGTCTGAGAAAATGCCTAGAGATGAGAAATGGAGTACCTTCTTCATAAAACAGCCAGAAAGCCAGTTACTGGATTGAATAATACGTCTTAGGGAATGAGGTGAAAGAAGAATGGAAAGATAAGAGAGAGCTAGGTTATAAAGAACTTTCTGAATGCCAAATAGAGCATTTCTTATTTGATTCTCCAGGAAACTGGCATGTGTGGGGGTAATAATGATCAAACCTTTTAGGAAAATCACTTTGGTGGCTGAATGGAAAATGGATTAAAGTAGGGACAGACTAGAAGCAGGTAAGTCTACAAGTAGGCTAAGCAATAATCAAGACATGAGGTGACAAGGGCCTGCACCAGAGTAATGACATTATCAGAGGAGAGAAGGGCTGTTTCATCTTTGGACAAGACCAGACACAATTTGAATCAGAATATTGAAGAGGGAGAGGATTTTAGAGATCTTCTAGTCAAATGAATATTCTTTGTGGACCAGCAACCAATACTAGGCATTGGAAGGGATAGGGGAAGAGAAACACAAAAGAAACACATCACAATCTATGACTTCAATGAAGAATATAGCATAGAAACTAGATCCTAATTGGGGAAAATTAATGAGCTTCCTAGAAATTCCCATTAGAATTCATTTCAATGCATACAATGCATGTTTTCTCTGTTTGACATTTAAAGTCTTTCATAATCCGATTGTAGCCTACCTTTCTAGCATTGTTACACATTATTCCCTTTTATGCCGTCTGTGGTCCAAACCAATTGGCCTTCTTACTGTTCCTCCCATATGGCACTCCACTTTCTATCTGTGCCTTTGTCCTGACTGACCTCCAATGCCTGAAATGCATTACCTCCTTATTTAAGTCTCATAGAATCCCAGTTTTCTTTATAAATTCAGCACAAAAACATCTTCTAGTGAAATTTTCCTGATTCTTCCCTATTCTACTGTATGTCCCAGCAACTTCCATTTTTTCCAAAATAATTACCATGTATTTCTTTTGTATGTATTTTTATATAGCTATGTATGTAAATATTGTCTTCCTCTACAAACTATAAACTCCTAAGATGCAGAAATAATTCACATTTGTCTCTGCATTACCAGCACCTAATTCAGCTCCAGACCCACAGTAGTTGCTTAATAAATGCTCTAGGGCACCAACCCTGAAATCAGGAGGACCTGAGTTCAAATGTGACCTCAGACACTTCCTAGTTGTGTGATCCTGGGCAAGTCACTTAACCCCAATTGCCTCAGCAAAAAAAGAAAAGAAATACTGTAGGAATAGTTTGTTCCCAAAGTCAAGAATGTCATTAACATTGGAGGATGTTGACCATGGGCAAAATTGGGAAGCAGATGATCCTTGTTTTCAATTTATTCTCTCAGCCTCTATCACCCTCAGCCTCCTCTTCCCCAATCCTGTGTGCTTCTCCTAAAATTCCCTGTGAAAGTATTCACAGAAACAAATAACGGATTTTCATACAGAGCTTTAAAGTTTAAAGGTCCCCCACATATATTAAGGGCAAACACTACGTCATTTCTAAGCTTTGTAGCACATCCAGCACCAAAAGGCACAGTGTTTTGAATGTAGATGGCATTCAATAAATGGTTGATATGTCTTACAGGTTCTAAATCTGCTCTCCCTCCTACACTTTCTCCCCTAGAATTGTGGTAGGCTTAGAAACAGTATTCATTGAAGGCTTTTAAAATTGGTTTAATTATTAAGAGAAGACCCCTTTTGCCCTCTGCCCATCATCTCCCATCAAGCAAAGGTTGACATCTTGCACATCAATTTTATACTGAAATTTGAGAGTTGCAAAACAGCCAAAAGACAAATTAAAGGGGTTGGGTAGACTGCCAGTAACATCAGAGAGGGAAAAAATAAGTCCAGATTAGAGGACTTTTTTTAATTAAAAATCTTGATGAGCTCAGCAAGCAGAACATGTAACAAGAGCTGAAGACAGATTTATTCCATCATAAAAGCCACTGCCTGGTATGGTGCCAGCATCCTTATTATGAAAAGTACAAGGATGTGAAAGTCGATGTTCCAGGGGGTGTAAAACAAGCAATTGTTGGAGGTGGAAAATAAATCACACCAATTTAAAGCATTGTGTTCTGAGGAAATGTGCAGATGAAATTAAGAATTTCAGCTCTACTGTGGAACCAATCTATCCTTCCTCTACAAAACTCCATAGCACTTCTCTGATCTCCTATTCTTCTAGTCGTGAGGTTTGCATGTTGGCTCCCAGTAAAATTCAAAAATAGAGTGATTTCACTTATTTAAAAGGTGCTTAAAGGCACAATGCCTGAATCAAACTCAGAAAGCCAAACTTCCAGTCCTATATGGGGATGCTAGAGGACCAAGACCCTTTAGGAATATTGAACTAAGATTGCTATTGAAACCAAGTGCAGAATTGAACACCCAGCTTATCAAAAAAAAATACAGATATCATGATGTGATGGATAGAGTGCTAGCTTTGAACAAAGAAGACTTAAGTCCAAATCCTCCCTCTGATCCAAAATAGCAGGGAGATTTGGGGCAAAGCAGAACCCCTGCTTCAGATATTATAGTGTATTATAGTGGAAAGAGCAATAACTCAGATAACCTGGTTTCAAATCATGCTTCTGATATGTACTGCTTTTATGACCTTGAACAAGGAACCTATTTTTCTTGAACCTCGGTTTCCTAATCTGGAAACTTTAAACATTGATCTAGAGGGCCTTTAAATTTCCTTCTGCTTTATTTCAATGATCCTAATTCATAGAATTTAGCTGTTAGATATCTTGGAGTCCCTAACACGCCTGAAATCACAGATGCTTCTCATATGCCCAGATATGTTTTAAAAAATCATTAAGAATGAGATCTCCTCCGTTAAGAAGAAAATACAAATTGCCAGTTGGTAAAATTGGAAGAAACCTCAAAGATCAGCCCCTTCATTTGGCAAGTAAGAAAACCTAAGCTCAGAGAAAATGCATTGAACAAGATCACTGCAGGTAGTTAAGTGGCAAAGCAAGGACTAGAACCAAGTTACTTCACTTCCCATCCAGAGAGCATTTCACTTCAACTGGCTTCATCTTGTTTCATTTACTTACTCATTTTAAAATAAAATTATGTAACAAGCAAATTGTATTCATCAGTGCAATGTTTTCCTAATGTTTCATTATTGTCCTGAAATCTCCTGACTTGGCATTTTTATTTGGCCTCATTCTATTGAAGTAGAATGCCAAAATGCGATACTTTGCTGCATGATAAATATGAAAATATAAACTATAAACTCAAGCTACAATGGGATAAAATAGAAAGAAAACTGGATCTATAGTTTGAAGATCTGGGATCAAATCCCACCCCTGTGTGATGTTGGCCGAGAAACAACTTTCCTGTGACTCAGTTTTCTTGCCTCTACAATGAAGGTTTTAGTTAAGTATCCTCCAAGGTCACCTTCTAGCTCTCTATCTATGATCTTGTGATTCTATGAGCTCTACCTGGAAACATTCTATTCCTATCAGTGGGTTAAAAATCTATTTAAGGTTCAATCTGAAATTTCCATCTAAAACCAATAGTAGTTCCTGCCTACTGGAGTTATAGCTTTCATAGAGCCTTACACCCTTTAATTCACTGATCCACAAGATTGTGCAAATACTACAGAACACTGAGGGTACAAGGACTAAAATTTTTAAGATTATATGTGTGTTTTTCCTATGTTCATATATATGCATATATGTACAATAAAGAGAGACACAAAGATCCTTTGGGACCTAGGGAATCTATTTCCAGTTTTATATGCAAAAAAATCTTATATTCTCATGCTTCAAAACTGAAGTCAAAAAAGCTTTTTGTTTAATGATGCTTTTAAGCTGTTAAATAACCTTGTTTAAGCAAAGAGAACTATGTAAATGTGTCTTTTGTGAATATTGTCAATGAGGATATCGACAGAGATAAATTAAAGCATTACTTTTCACTAGGATAGAATATCAAGTAAAGAATTTCACTTGCCCACAAAGTTACCTTGGGAAATGGTGTGTTGGATGAAAATACCCCCAAAATTCCCTCTCAGCTTGGGGAGCCTATAAAAATTCTCATGGCATAAAACCAGGAATTATGATATCTAGGCATAAATTTAGTTATCTCAGACCTATGCTTACTTTTGTCATTCTCTGCTAAAAGCAGAAAGTGCTTTCCTAGGATTGTAAACATTTGTTCAATTTTAAAACTATTACAGGACCACCCAGCTTTAGCCCTTTCATTTTGGGGCAGAAGTGATTGATTTGCAAGTGATTGAAGATAAATTCATCTACAACTGGCCAGAAAGATGAGATCCTGATTCATAGTTCAACCAACCATCAACTTGGGTCACCTAACCATTCTCCCTACTGCCCACTTTCCACATCTTCCTCTAAAAACAATAATCAAACCGTTGCTACAGGTACTTCTAAAGAGAGTAAATGCACTGATTGCTCTATAGTTCAATTCACCAATCTTAATTGCCTTGCCCAAAATCCCTTTCCCTGGCTATAGTCTTTTATTTATACCATCTTCTCTTATTAGAACATAAGCTCCTTAAGGGCAGAGAGTGTCTCAATCTTGTGTTCATATCCCTTTGGTACATAGGAAATATTAATAAATGATTTCTCACTCAATTCATTCATTCATACAAAATCAGTAAGAGACAGAGTGCTATCTTAATAGCCTAAATTGTTCAGCTGCTAGTTCACCAATTCCACTAGTATCCCTCTATTCACTTTTCTTAAAGGAGGCAATTCATCTAAGTGTTCTTCATATTCTCTGGCCAAAGAGCAGATTTCCTTTCCAAAATTCCCAGGAGTCTAAACCGCAGCATCTCTCCATTTGGAAACCAATTAATGTCTCCTACTTCTCGTGGAATCTATTTCCCCCACTTTCCATTTTCATGTTTTCCATTTCAAAGAGTTTCTTAGGCAAAAAATAAAAAATCTCCAGAGTAACAAGCAAAGTGCTTTGAAGGATGGATTCATGACATAGAGATGTCAAATTTAGTAGAGATGCCCAACTGCTATATATCTTATCTCAAAGAGTGCTAGCCATACAGCCCTTCATATTGACAGCTAAATTAAATGCCACCTAAGGGGGTCTGCCCATTGTGACTTCCAGCCACCCACTCCTAAGGATAATGCTAAATCTGCCAAGTCAGTAAACCTTCATCTCCTATCTGTGGTCATAGACTATAAATTAATTCTTGTCTTCTCTGAGATGCAGCTTTCCTCATAAGATGATCATAAATCTAGTGCTGGAAGGACCTGATTCAAAAGTTATCTCATTCAGAGGTATGCTAGTTAATGTTTAACAATCAGCTCTCCAAATATCCAAAAGATGTATGTGTGATACACTTCAGAGTTTCATCTCCTTTAACATTTTCTCCATCACTTTCTTAAGCTTCTTCAATTAACAAAACAATTAACCAATACATGATTTATAGAATTTTACAATTTCTGAAAGGTAAATGCTCACACTGAAATTTTAGCAATTGGATCTCAAGAGCTGGTTCAAGCATCCCTAATCTGTTTTTGTTTTTTTTTTTGTTTTTTTTTACATTTCCATTTTACAATTATGGAAACTGAGATCCCAGGAAGTTAATGGATGTTCCAAAGTTACAGATGGAGTCAGCATCAAAGGCAGATTTCAAAACAAATCTTCTGACTCCAGTCTGAGTATTTTGCTTTCATTGTTCCTTCCATACTGCCTTTGAGAAGATCACTTCTCCCCAAGTGTCACCCATCTTTTGTCACTCACAACAAAAGAGAAGTCTGATTTTTCTACAGCTTGTTTCCCTCATAAATAAAATGAGCCTGGACCAGCTGACATCTGAGCACTCTCCAGATCTAGAACTATGAAGTGCTAAGATTCTAGATCCCATAAGTAGTTCCTTCTTTCTTCCCCAGTGAACACACCCATTTGCTTGAATTTGTTTGCTATTTTCTAGTGCTCCCAAAGTAGCATCTATATCTTGTTAGTCATTCTTTTCTCAGACATAAGACATATAATAGCATTCTTGCAGCCAAGAAGCTTGGTTACTCCTTACCATATATGTAGGAAATCCCAACAAGCTCAAAGATTGCAATGATGACCAGTGCATATGATGCTGCATATGTGTCCACAAGTTGAAACATGTAAATTCCACCCTAATGAAAAAGAAGAAAATTCAGCAGTCATCTGGACTCTTAATATCCTGTTTCTCTTTCCATGCATCATAATCTTAGGTGTTTGCTTTGTGGAGGGAGCTGTTGCTACAGGTTGGAAGGAATGCTGGATGATATTCAATCATGGAATCACAGAATCTCAGAGTTTTGAGGTACCTCAGAACCCGGGTAGTGCAATCTTTACCTGAAGAATTCCTTTTTTGAATTCCTGATTGGTGGCTATCCAGCCTCTGAAATCACAACTCCCTGCAGCCATTCTACTTTGGCTCCAACTCTTTGCTCTATATCAAGTCTAAATATCAAGTCAATCTTTTCAGACTGAAGTCCACTGAGATTAAATGACCTTCTCAAAAGGCTCCATTCAAACCGTGATTTGCTGACTCCAGATCTTAAGTTCTTTTTATCACTTGTTTTGTGACTCAATACTGCAGAGTTCATACAGAGGACTAATAACTACTTCAGGCTGGAAATAATTTGTGACCACTGGGTATGTTGCAGTTCAGATAATAAGCAGGAGCTCTGGTCATATTATCAAATCTGTCTCCAAAAACATTCTAGGTTAATCAACAGAACAAGCACAGAGAAGGATTTCTAATCGGTCAAACTAAAAGATTAAGATCCACTATGAGAAAAGCTTTATTAGTGTTATCAATACTTCTTTTTATAATTATACCTTATTTTAAACAATAGGTTGCAGTTTAAGCAAAAATAGTGGGAAAAAATATAATTATCATTTGCATTAATGGAAGCTTGTTATATTATATTGGCAATTCCATTCATGTATGGATTAAACTAGACAGTCAATTCTGGGATGCTATGAAATAAAATCACTGGAAATAGGTAGGTGATAATCTCTCTGTCCTGATCAAACCATATTTGGAGTATTAGGCTCAATTCTGGATGCCATATTTTGGGAGGATATTAATTAACTAGAAAATGTCTATAGGAGCACGACCAATATTTTGAAGGATGTCAAGAATATTCCATATAAGAGTCAGTTAAAGACACTGGGAATTTTTAGCTTAAAGAAGAGAAGGTTTATGAGGGGAATAATAGCTTTCTTCAAGTATTGGAGGGGCTATCACATAGAAAAAGAAGTCATACTTATTCTCCATGGCTCCAAGTTGTAAAGAGGCAAATTGTTCCAGTTCTTCTATGTTCATTAAAGGAAAAATCTCCAAATAATTTAAACATCATCCCAAAATAGAATGAGCTGATGCAAGAGATCATAGTTTCCCCTTACTGACATCTACAAGCAAAGGCTAAATAATGACTTTTGGGGTACACTGTAGAGGAGATTCTTGTACACTTTCCACTTCTTTCCACTTCTGATATGCTACAGTTATCCTACAATCTCTGCATTTCTTATGGCTCTTCTAATGGCTCTAACTCTTGAACATTCATTCTGTTTTCCTAATCCCCCACCTAATAAATTGATATTACTTAAATTCTAATCAGAAGTTAGCCTTAGGGCAAGCACCAAATACACTGTAATTTCCATAAGGACAGGGACTATGTCCCCTTTTTCTTTGAATCTTCACAAACTAGCACAGTATTTTACACATAATCAATGCTTGCTAAATAGTTGTAGAATTTAATTGTTGAATTCCCTTCTCGAAGCTTTATGTCAAATAATTTTTAAACTGAAAAAAAAAACTTAAATGCATTTGAGGAGCTTTGACCTTTAAAAGAATCTTGCGGGAGATTTTACTTTAAAACAAATAATCATCCAGCAATTTTTCTGTTTTGCAAATTCAAGCATCTTTGTTTTGGGTTTTCTTAGGCACATCTGTCATGTGGCTAACTACCTGACTCAAAGATATATCTATCCATTGCTGCTAGCCAAAATGGAGGCAGAATTAATTCTGCCTTAGAAATCCCTAATTAATTTGTGTAAACCCTATTTTTGTGGCATTTGTCTAGCAAAGTGCCAAGTAAGTACTAAATCCATAACAATTGCATGAATAATTGAATAATTCATGAGGGAATGAATGAATGAAGCAGAGAGAGCAATGCCCTATTCTGCCTTCCTTTTCCCAAAAGACTTCCAGCAAACAATTTACCTGAGTGATCATAGGAAAACCCATGATGAAGAAACAAACACAGCATCCTAGAGTAAAGACAGGCTTGTGTGTGCGCAAATATTTTGGAAATTCATCTGAGATGGAGGTCACTATGGTCTCAATGGTGGCAAACTGTGAAGGTAATAGTAAAAGAAAATGGTAGTTGTGCAGTTTAAACAAATATAACGAAAGCATCCATTTTTCATTCAATAAAGGAAAAAAAGAAAGCTAGTTCTTTTAAGAACCCAAAAGAACATACTGGGATATTATCACCAATTATGGGCAAGGAGAGTAATAATGTTTTATTTTTTCAGGGCTTTTTCTCCCACCTCCCCACCTTTCTCACCCTTCCCCACAGATACACATGCTCCATTTCTTCATCGATGAGAGAAGTGGAAGGTATTCTCTGTTATTAGATAGCTATAGATTGTATTATTTTAATTTACATCTTTTTTGCTTTCTATGTAGGAAGAGGGAAACCTACTTAATACCCAACTAACCAATTAATAAACCTAGCCACATTATTTGTAAGAAGTAATTTTTCTTAAAAATTTGTCTTTTTTCCCTCCTGAATTAGTTGCTTCCTCTCTCCTATCCTCCAATAATTTTTGTTGAGAAATTCTAGTGACAGCTGAAAATATACAAAATAGATATGGGTATGCTGTTTGGAAATACAGACTCCCCTCCAAATTTCAGAAATCTCATCTCTCTGTCTATCTCTATTTGTCTGTCTCTGTCTCACACACACACATGCACATCCCTGCACCTTTCTTGGGAAAATCACCAAATCCCTAACTACCCCTTACCTTTATTCAACTGCTTTCAGTATTACCATCTCCACTGGGGAAAAGGACAATTATATCACATCATTACCCCACATAGACCCTGTTAGAGGCTGTACTTGAGCAAGAAAGCAAGTTTTCTTACCATGGTGTCCAGTCCAAGAGTCAGGAGCATCAGGAAAAAGATTATAGCCCAAAAGGGAGAGAGAGGAAGCCTGGTTAAGGCTTCGGGATAAACCACAAAGGCAATACCTGGCCCTGAACAAGACAAAACACAAATGATTATAGACTGGTCCATAGCATATCAAAGGATAAACTAAGAAACACATTGAAGCATCAGGTACAGCTCAATGTCTGTTTTACCCAGACTAATTTTACAGATGAGGACATTGGAACTAAGATTGGAGAGTTAAGTGGCTTCCTGGAGGTCACACAGGTGATAAAGTAAATAGTCTCATATCAAAAGATGAGAGGGAAAAGCTATATCATTACAAAGATAAGTCATTAACAGCAGGCAAAGGTCTATGGGACCTAGTTTCTTCTTATTTAAAATAGACTCGGATCTCAAGCAAAGGCTTAGGCTATTGAGTAAATGACCTTAGGATATAAATTTCTTTGTTAAAGACTTTAAAAATAATACTTTAGAACAGGCAGAGACAAGTTAATGTCTTATGCTAGGGGACCTACACTGAAGTAAGGTTGTGAAATAGGAATCACAGCATCTAGAGTTTATAATTCAAATGTAACTACTTTTTTTTTAAATGAAATTTTTCAGGCTGTTGGCTCTTAATGTTGTCTAGGGCCTTTGGGTATTTAAAAAATAAAGACTTGAATAACTAAAACACTGCAGCTTTATCTATGTATTGAGTAGACTACAATCCCAATTTTTAAATACTCCCAGTGTGAAACATAAAGGAAAAGTCTGAATTAAAATATGGCTCAGAATGCATAAAGGCAAGCCAATCCTGATTGGAAGGCTGCTCAGGACACTTGGAAAAGATGAGACTGTAAAATCAGGCCATGTGCTTTCCAACAGTTACTTCCCAAGAATCTAAGTATAGTAAAAGAAGGTTACTTTTTGATCACAACTTGGGAGGTTCAAGGGAGGTGTAAGACTGGAGCAGAAAATCTGTTTTAAAATATTTAAGATCTAAATTAGTTCATTAATTTAATGAATAAATGAAAATTAAGTTCATTTTGAGCTACCAATCAGCTAAGAATAGGAACTGGATCTGTGGTTTCGTTCTAATACTTAGAGTCTTAGAAGAGATGAAACTCAACGGCAGTTACAGCCACACTCCCAAATGAAGCCTGAACCAGATTAAAATGTCATTGGAATGTAACTTTTAAATGAATAAAAATACAATAGATAATAGATAATATATTGATTTGTGGTTTTCTAGGTCAATATGCTACCCAGAGAGCTCATGTATAGTGCTGATGACTCACAGTAACTATTTGAATTTGATATCACTATCTTGGAGCACAAAGGATTTATGAGACTTGCTTAGTCACACAGAAGTAATTAATCACTTAATAACTATGCTAAGCAAAAGAGAAATGAAAAAAAAAAGACCAAAAATAGCCCCTGCTGTCAAGGAGCTTACAATCTAATCAGAGAAATAGCATACAAATAATTATGCAGAAACAAGATATTTCCAAGACAAAGAAGAAGTAGTTTCAAAAATAAGGCACCAAGGTTAAGAACTAAGACTTCTTGAAGAAAAAATCCATCTAGATCTGTTTTTCAGGTTAAGATTCTAGAAAAATGGAAATTTCTAGAGGCTCTTACATGTTATTTTGAGCAGCAAAGTTGTTCCCAGAAGTCTGGACATCATTTAGGATTTGAAACTAAATAGAATTTTACCAAGTCATTTACAGGAGATCCTCAAATTAATTTATTCTATTTTCTCCAAGATGAACCCCATATTCATTGATTCAAAAAAATATTTACTGATCTAGATACTATGAACATGAACTATGAAGCTTTATTCATTTAGGAGAGCAGAGACCAGACTTATGATTTCATTACAGGTCAGTTTGCACTTTTTTTAAAAATGGTGAAAAACTTTGAAACAGAATGGACTGGTGAAACCCAGTACATGAGACAAAAACTAACAAAATGTGCTTGCCTTCCTTCTTTCCGGAGTTAAGGAACCAAAGTGTAAAATGCTGGATATGAGGCAATTAGGTAGCTCAGTGGATAGAGTATGAGACTAGAATGTCAGAAAAATGTATTTTCCAGTTTTGCCCCAATTGCTGCTTACTATGTGAATCTGGGCAAACCATTTTCTCTGTCTAAGCTTATTTCATCATCTCTAAAATGACAGGGCTAAAGTCCATAGTCTTTAAATTTCCTTCCACGTCTAAAATTATAATCTTGTGACATTTAAGTGCACAGTTAAACTATACTCTAAAACTTTGAGTCACCCTCCCCAATCTGGTTCCGACCAATAGAAAGTGCTAAGTTGTGTTATAGAGACTGCCTGCACTTGGAGTCAAGATCTGGAGGAAGACCCAGGTTCACACTGTCTCAGATACTAGATGTGTGATCTTGGAAAAGTCATGTAACCTCAATGCCTCAGTTTCCTCTTGTGTAAAATGAAGGAAATTAAAGAAATTACCTCATAGGATTCTATGAAAACCAAATGAAATAAAATATTTAAATATTTAAAATATTTAAAGTGACCCTCGAAATAGAGAAGCCATATGTAGAGTTGAGCCATGTGCTTTAAATGAATAAAACGAATTAAAATATTCAAAGGGTTTTACAAGCCTTAAAGAAATGTGTGCAGGTGATAAATATTAGGTGATAAATACATGGTGATAAGCAATCAGACACAGATGATGAATTTGATTGCTTTTATTGAACTATTTTTTTCTTCTTTCTATTTTATTTTTGGGACTTGCTGGTTAACAGATGGAGAAAGACATTCAGAAATGAAGGTTACATAAAAATGAAAAATATCAACAGAAATAAGATGAAAACAAGAAAAAGGGGTAGTTTGGAAGAGAAAGGTCTATATATAGCATTGCATCCTGAAGAATCTTGAATTTCTCAATTGCTTACCATGTAGAGGAGATGGAGAGAGAAAAACTTAGAACTTTAAATGTTTTTAAATAAATGTTAAAAATCACTTTTACATGTATCTAAAAAAATAAAATATTTTTTAAAAGAATCTTGGATTTCAACTCTGCTACTTGTTTTCTGAGTGGTTTGGGCTAAATCACTTGAATTCTTTGGTCCTCAATTTGCTCATTTGGAAAATGAAGAAGTAGATTGAAACAAAAGTTCTCTCTATGGTAACCTTATGACTCAAAATCCTATGAACCCCCTTCATCGATTATTGACAGAGTTATCATATAAAGTTCCCTATTTGTAAATATTTCTTTATAAAATATGGCTAGAACAGAGCTTAGACTAACATGGACCTCTCAGTTTGAATAATTACTTCTTCCCTATAGCTCCATCAGCAACTCACAAGCTTAGAAAAGGAACTTGAATAATATTCCCAGCTCAGCTAAAAAAAAAAAAAAAAAAAAAAAAAAAATAGGTCTACTCATAGGTTGCCCAACAAATCTGTTGGGATGGGAAGGTTCACAGGATGGTAAACTCCCTTCTGCCCAGTGAGCAAAGCATCCTTTGGGGACAGTGTGGGCACCTAGGAAGACAAATCCTCCCAAAGGGAAACTTAGCTCTTTCCTGAGAGTGCATAAATTCCCAAAAAAGGAGGTCCCTTAGGGCCCAGTCTGGAATGGTGTTCTGCTGGAAAAAATGAGCTTCCCTCAAGGTTGAACTCACTTTTGGGGGAAGATAATTAAACCTTGGGGATCAGCTGGATTCTTAACTCTTTGGAGCTAAAAAGGGTACTATTAGTGCACTAAAGCAGCAATTCATAATCCCTAGAGTTCTTAGAGAAGTTAATGTAGCTTCAGAGAAATTACATTGCCATGGCTAACCTCTCTCAATATCTGAAAAAATGTTTTAATCCCCCACTTAGATAATTTCTTACTCAGTTCACCTGAAGGTCCCCACCTTGGCATCCCTCCCAAGAGCCTTGCATATAACAGGCACTTAAAAATATTTTGTGATGAATGAGTGTGAATAAATGGACAGTGGTCCTTTTTGTATGTAATCCTCATTCTGAATTCCTATATGATGGAATTTGTATCTGTATTGTCTGAAGAAGGCTCCTTTCTAGTAAGGAGGAAAAGCTAGAATGGAAAGGTATTGTAGCAACCTAAGTTTCTCTTGAATATTTGGTTATTTCAGATTTATCAGAAACAGCTTTTATTGTATTGCATATTTCCCATATGCAAGTTTATTAACCCAACTGTGCCAAGAACCAATAGTTCTGAATGGTCCAAGGCATAGTCCATCTATCTCTACATGTATTAGTAAAACAAAGATATCTTACTGAATTTACAAAAGATTCATTCTTTTCTGTTACAGGTAAGTGGAACTTTTATTGCTTCTTTTTTTTTTTTTTTTTTTTTTTGCTTTTTGCTTTTTGCTTTTTGCTGGGGCAATTGAGGTTAAGTGACTTGCCCAAGGTCCCACAGCTAAAAAGTATTAAATGTCTCAGACCAGATTTGAACTCAGGTCCTCCTCTTTTCAAGGCTGGTGCTTTATCCACTGTGCCACCTAGCTGCCCCTTTATTGCTTCTTTTAAAGGATAATATTATTAAAACTGTTTCAGTAGTCATTCAAACTATTGCTTTCTTGGAGATCTCTTGAAAATCTGCCCAGTGTTTTCAAAATTGGGTCTTTTTTGGCAAAGATTGACTCAGAATTTAGTCATATGCAGAAGCTTTTTCCAACTTCCTTTTCTTCAATGCCTTTTCCACTAGCCATAAAGTATATTAAAATATTGAGGTCCAAATATGGTGGTACTCCTTTCATTAATTATGAAAACAGGCTTCTTCAAAAACACCAGCAAATCTGTTTCCTTTCACATTTATCTGCTCTCTGCCCTCCAGTTTCCATCTATAAATATTCTCAAGATGATCTAATTTAGTTAACTCAGAAGCCATGTAATTTCAGATAACACCTAGTTACTCCACTTTTAATGAGCTGAAATTAAAACATTACAGAGGACCAAGAGCCATTTTGCATCATAGAAGAATCAAAATTGCAGGTGATCCAATGGAAAAACAGGTATAGATATAATACAGCATATTCCTAAATATGATTAACATTCTAAATTATGTATATATATATATATATAATTACATATATGAACAGAAAAGGATACAAATCATTCAGGTAGCCAAATTGAGAAGCAAAAAATATTGACAGTCTGGGTAATATAATGAGCTCCACAAAAAATACATAAATTTTTAAATGCCCCTAGTAAATTTGAAGAATATATGAAAAAACATGGATAAGAATCACAAAATATTTGAAGTCAATGGCAAATTATAATCTGCAAGAGTAAAAGCACAAAAATCTATGGTAAAATAATCAGGATCCTGGATTTTTAAGTCAGAAATCTTGTACTGCAATTCCAGCTCTACTATTTACTGCCTGAGTGATGAACTCAGTTTCTCATTTGTAAAAGGTCCCTTCCACATCCATATCTATGATACTATCAAAGTACTAAAAGTATTCAGGGAAAAAATGATAAATCAATGATCTTTGTCACTTGCTTTATTTTTTTTTATTTCACCTCTTTAAGGAATGTGTGCTAACTCCCTGGAAGCAGAGATTCAGGAAAACTATTGACTGATCAACTAAGGACATTATAAAAGAAATACTAAATTAAGAAAAGTTCTTATAAAATGGCAGTAGTGGAAACTCTAATTTAGAGCCACCATGGGAAAGCTTTGCATATTCAGAGTTTTATTCATAGAAATGTGAAGGCCCAAGTGTCCCCCAGTCAATCATAAAATGCCTCCTTTACTCCTTGTTCTAAGTTCAAGAAATGGGAAGAATGGTCCAAAGAATGGTAGTCAAGACTAATTCAGATCCCATAATCTCAGAAACAGAAGGGAACAATCTAGTCAATATATGACCATGAATCCCATGGACAATATCCCAGAAGACCTTCAATGAAGGAGAACTCACTACTTCCTTAAGTCAGCCATTCACTTTTGGAAATTTTTCCTAATGTCAAACCAAAATGTATTTCTTTCAAACTGTTCCCATGAGCTTATTTCATTGAGAACTGCCAAGAAAACTTTTATTTCCACCTTGTTGGAAAATCTTTTTGCAAAGTCCGAGTATTGTTTTCTGCCTTAGTAAGTAGAATCTAGGGACCATAACTGAATCTTTCTCCTTTGATGGAGGCTCTTAGATAGTCTCAGATACATCATTGTGAATATTCATTCTCATTGTTCAGCCATAAGAAAAACAAACACTTTTTGAGCACCTTATACCCAAAACTCTTCCATCCTACTTCAACTAGCTCTATTTCTATCATTTTGGAAAAAATAAAGATTTTTATCATTTGGTTCCAGTCCCTCTTTCCTAGAACACATGGATTTACTAAAACATCTTGGTTCTACGATCCAGATTTTTAATTCTTGAATTTGAAAAATCATAGTTTTTCCCAAGGAGATGAGATTTTTAAACTATAGTTATACATAAGAAAGGAAACATAACATAAATAGATGATAGTAAACTCACTTGAAGTTCCAAGATAAGCTAGATTCAAGTCTCTTCTCTGAAAAATACTGGCTGAACCACCCAGCTGAAATTCACCTTCCAGATCTTTTTCTAATCTTCACTATTCCTTATATCTTCACTGACACTGTATGTATATGTGTGTATATATATATATAAATATATAATTTTTATTTCAAGTTATTTATATGTTTTCTCCCTCATTCCCATGTCAGGAAGATTGTCTTTCATTTTTTCCCTAACACTGCACATAGTAAGCATTTTATAAATTAATTTGTTGACTGGATGACTGAATAGAAAGTTTTTGAGATTCCAGCTCTACATCATATTCCAGTTCTATATCTTATAACTTCAGAAAGTTCCTTCCAAACCAGTCGTGCTTAAGTCATTAACATCACCCCCTAAGACTGTTTAATTTTTACTCTGTATCAAACATTTAGCCCAGTACCTGAGCCATGGCAGATGTTTGATAAAAGCATGTGCTCTCAATGAATAAATATGTACAAGGATTTCATTAGTCTTTTTTTTTTACTTCAAAGAGAAGTAAACAGGGTGATATTGTTTAAAGCACCGAGCTGGGAACCAGAAAACTTGGGTTCTAGTAAATTAAAGTCCCAACTTGAATCAATTAAATCAATCAATAAGCATTTACTAACTGCCAACTTTGCACCAGCACAATGAATGAGTATTCTTGATCCATTCTTAAACACAAACTTGCTGCTTCCCAATTCTTGCCACGTCCTTCTTGAAATATTGCTTCTCTCCCAGCACGCACCACTGCTCGTGCTCATTGAATTGATAAGGAACTACTAACTACAAAGGAAATTCCAAGGGTGTCATTCACCAGGGTATTAGCCATGAAGTGCCCTGTCATCCACCTGGTTCCAGGTGACTACCCTCTGAGCTGGGCTCAGACAAGCCACTGCACATGAACGAGACTTGGCAGAAATGCAGGCTAGTCAGCATAACCAGATATATCACTGATAATGGCAAATATGTACTTGATACTTCCAAATGGTCTGTAAGAACAGCCGAAAAAGACTTCGGGCCATATTTCCCATTGCTTCTTCTTTGAGGGAGAGAGCCCCAGTCAAGTGCTGGATGAGGGAAAAGCCTCATTCACATGAACCAACCTTACCTGTGGCTGTCTCAGTGTCTCCTCAGAACCCAAAATATCTTGTATCATGCATATAGGAAACTCAAGTCTAAGAACCCAAAATATCTCATACTATACATATAGAAAACTCAAATCTAAGAACCCAAAATATCTTGTACCATGCATATAGAAAACTCAAATCTAAGAACCCAAAATATCTCGAACCATCCATATAGAAAGCTCAAGTCTAAGAACCCAAAATATCTTGCACCATGCCTATAGAAAGCTCAAGTCTAAGAACCCAAAATATCTCATACCATGCATATAGAAAATTCAAGTCTAAGAACCCAAAATATCTTGTACCATGCCTATAGAAAGCTGAAGTCTAAGAACCCAAAATATCTTATACCATGCATATAGAAAGCTCAAGTCTAAGAACCCAAAATATCTTGTACCATGCATATAGAAAACTCAAGTCTAAGAACCCAAAATATTTTGTATTATGCATATAGAAAGCTCAAGTCTAAGATCAGGCTCTGTGAGTTCCCTTCCCGATTTCAAAGGCTCTGGCTATTAACTCATTGATAGAAGGTTGAAAAGTACAATTTATGTCATAGACCACTGGGTATTTACTTTCTGGTGTAATCCAATTCTTCCCTCCAGGCTGAGTAGCAAGCTAAAACAGCCCAGGCAGATGGCAAATCCATTCTCTTTCCATTCCATTGGTTATCCAGTCCAGGGTTTAATAACATTTTTTTTCCTAAACACCTATTTCCCTCCCAGACTTGTTTATGTTTTGGAGAACAAAGCTTCAGTTCTCTCTTCCTATCTCTAGTGAAGCCCAGAGCATTCATCTAATCCTTTCTCTGCCCATCAGCCAAACAAATTAGATCAGAATTATTGGCCAAGAACACTAGTAGTTTCTTTCATAATTCCCTGTGATTTTCTAGGTATTAATTAGAATTCCTTAAGGTATCTATAGCTGAGGATTTTTCCAATTGTAAATATTCTCATCCTTTTCTCCCTTTTTCTCACAGTAGTTCCCACATTTTCTCTTCTGCCATTCCCAGGTGTTTCTCTGGAAATGTACCTTGGAACCTTTAGTTAATTTCATATTCTATAACTTATAGTTCACTGACACTTGAATACTTATAAACATTTAACTTATTATTCCCTGGAAAAGATATTTTCATTCCTGTTAAGAGATTCTTAATGTTGTTATTCAAATGATTGTGCCTGACATTGCTTTTATAATCCTCAATATAGTCTAATAAAAAATCCCCCTTGTTCTAAAATAGATCTCACAACTTATTTACCCTATTTTGGAATGAAGAAAAAACCAAGAATGATGGTAGAGGGAAAGAATATTTCAAAGCATTTCCTTTTGCTAGTCTGCAGACCTCTAGAACTTGGAAAATGCCAAAGAAATAAACAAAAGTCATCCAGGTTCTACTATCTGATCCATGGGTCTGATTTACTCTGTCCCTACACCCCAGAGTGTCAAGGACTTGAGTACCCGGCAGATAGGAAAGTGAGCACGATTCAGTGTAGTTTCAATTGCATTGTAGTTACATGTGTGATGTTGACCTTAAAATACTTTCCAAATGTAGATTGTGTGCATTACCTTGGTCAGCCACATTCTCAATGTTTACTTTGCGCTCATTTGCCATGAAGCCAATGACAGAGAAGATGACAAAGCCGGCAAAGATGCTTGTCGCGCTGTTGGTACAGGTGACAATGAGTGTATCTCTAGAGAGAAAAGATAAGAGCCATCATGTAATATTTACCATGTGAGATGGGCACTGGCCCCATGGTTTCAAGGCTACTGCTGAGTCTTGCAAGTAAGGATTATATCTTCATTGTACCTTTATCCCAGCACCTAGCATAGTAGGAACCTAATGAATGTTGGTTGCTTGATCAATTGATGAACATTAATCCATCCTTATTATATAGTTTCTTCTCCATAGCCAACTCCTCTAGGCAGGGTCCATATACCATCCCACCATGTAATTTGAGAAATGTTTAGGAATACCCTAAACCCGAGATCTGCCCCAATATCTTTGTGCTAAGACACTGTCTCTCTAGAAAATCAGTTTAAATGTAATTTTGTTCCCTGGGATGGATAATAGGGCAATCTTTTATCACCCATTATGGCGTTTGCCAGGATTTCTTTATCAGAAGAGAGCAGAGCAGGATGCTGAGGGGAGGGGATAGAGAATAGGGATACCCTTGGGGGAAAAAGAAAACAGCAAAGGAGGAAGACAGAAAGCTTTGTTGGGGTGTTGCTCTAGGAGCTGATTATCCAACCTCAGCTTAGGGGGTCAGAGTACTGAAAGGTAGAAGAAGAACCCAAGAGAGGAAGTGAGAGGAGCTGAATGGAAATTTCACCTACTTCCTAAAAATCATCTTTGTAGAAGCCCACTGTTTCCCCAAGTGAATAGGTTTGTCCAATCTGCACAAATGACAGGGATCCTGGATTCCTTCGCATTTTCCATGTGCCTACAAATTTTCAAATCCTTCATTAACAAGTAATTATAACATCAGTCATCCAAACACCTTGGCCAGGTATTTAAGGTCTTCTTTATTAAAGTCTCAATTTCTCTTTCCAATCTATCTTGTTCTTCTTCCCTGTAAATACCTCCACTCCTGTTTAATGGATCTGTTAATTGTTTTCCAAACATTTCTTAGACTTGGAGCTTTTGTTTTACTTTTTTTCCAATCTGAAATGCTCTAACCATCCCTTTCAGTTAGGGAGATTCTTTCTATCCTTCAAAATCAAGAAGTAATCTTCAATCACTCAGGAAAACTTGAACCAAGACCCCAATCCAAAATGCTTTCTTTGAATTCTGATAACTCTTACTCTCCATATCACTCATCTGACACCTTTCATAAACAACATTGCCTGATAGTCTTAGATTTTTTTTCAGGTAGGCAGGTCTTTTCTCTATGCCTAGACTATAAAATCCTCAGGTACAAAGAGTACATCCTAAATTTCTTGGTATTTTCCCAATAGCATCTAAATCAGAATGCTCCCTATAATAGGCTGCCACTAAATGCTGTCAAATGACTTGTCTAAAAGAATCCTCCCTCTTTTGATTGGAGAGTTGGTAGCCTATGGGCATTGAATGTTGAATATACTTTCAGACATTGTTGTGTATTGACTTAGCACAAATATTTTTCTTCATTACAAGGGAACGTTCATGTTGATGGTTAGTGGTACATCTGAGAATAATAAATATAAAAACAAAGGTTATTGAAATGATCCAGGTCTACGATAATAAGGTCCTACATTAGGACAACTGCTGTGTGAGTGGAGAAAAAAGGGTATTTTCAGGAAAAAATCCCCAGGAGTTTTCAGTATGGCAATCCTGACCCACCACTGACTCCCTCCCTGGTCCTAGGAAAGCCACTAGTTCTTCAGTCAGGTTAAGAATCAGAGATTGATTCACCAACCCTGACCCCAGGACTCTGAGTCCAAGCTAGAGCTCCATCCCTGTCAACTTCCTCATCCTTCCACTTCCACTTCAACCACAGCCAGGTTCCAACCTACCTGTAGCAGTTGTTGTGGAATTTGTTGTAAGAGGAGAGAGTAATCAGACCTCCCCATGCAGCAGATAAAGAGAAGAAAATCTGAGTTGCAGCATCTTTCCATACCTGTGAAACAAAGAAAAGGAAATGTTAGATTAACTTTAGGCTCAAACTTCAGTGGAATTAATGAGGGAAACTTTCCCAGTTTCACAAAACCCCAAAGGAATTGTACCAACTGCCATGCAAAGTTGTGGAAACTCAGCATGAGCACCATCTCAAAAAGATGAATGAGTCGAATACATTGGTTTACGATTGAATCCAATGAGACAAAAGTTGATTTGGAGGCTAATTAAATTCTGCCCAGAAAATGACTCCCTGTGGATTACACTACATCAGATGATACCTGATAACAAAGAACCTAAGTTCTTTACTGGGAGTTTTTCCCAAAGTCTACAGGATGAAATTCAGTAATTTAATTTACTTACTATTTGGAGAAATATACAGCCTTTTAAATCTGCCTACAAATGTATAAACCAAAGCATAGAGAAAATCAGTTATTATTGATCTGGGATGTTCCTAACACATTTCTCTGCTTATAACTTTAGAGACTTAGATTAACCATCCAAGAGAGCACACACTTCAGAAGCCGAATCACTTCTAGGTAACGAGCAAAGTTCTACTCCTCAGTTAGATCATCGATAAGCTTCCCATTTTTGTTTTGCTCTACCATCTGGGGCCCAACACAGATAAAGTCTTTCTTTCTTGCACAGCCACTTTTCTACTCAATGGTCTCACTACAAGAGTTTGGCCCTCAGGAACAACTGTCCTTACCTCTGTCTTGCAGAGACAGTGTACTCTAGGGGATAAGACCCTGGCTTGGAGTTAGGAAGACCTAAGATTCAAATCCTGCCTCTGACATATACTAGCTCTGTGACTTAGAGTAAGAATTTTCTACCCACTATGAATGAATCAATGAATGTTCTCTTCCATATTTCTATCACTCCGCTTAATGATTTTACCTTCTTTTTCTCCATCTCAACATGTGAACATCTCTTGTCCCCTTAATGTGTAGCTTTTAATCATTCTTATAGGGTATTGGAAGGATAACAATGAGAGAATCTGGAGATTAATCTGAGTACAAGAGGATTTCATATATATATATATGTATATATATATATATGTAAATGTATATATATGCATATACATACACATATACATTTTTTTAAAAAATATATTTATAAGTTTGATATGATTAAGCCATAATTATAAGTGTACTTTCATGCACATTGTAATTGTTGGTTTATTTGCTTGTTCACAAGTGCAGCTAAGGTCTCATACTATCTCAGATATAAGGGTATGTGAATTAATGATGGGCAGAGTCATTCCATTTCTCTAAACCTCCATTTCTTCATTGACAAAATGAAGAGTTTGGACTAGACAATGTCTCAAACCCTTTCCACTCCAAATCTAAGATACTATGACATCAGAGGCTCCTTAGCCATACCCCTGAGATTAATAAGATGGCAAAGCTACCCTGCTTGAATGAGCAGGGAGTCACCCACTTCAAGCCTTCCTGTAGCTCACCTACTAATGAATCTGAAAGATCACTGGGTCTTGCTGTCAGACTCAGGGGTGTTGCACTTTTGGGTCCTTCCAATCACATTGCATCTGAATCCTCCTGGATATGTGTTTTATCCCATAGTTACAATGATAGCTCCTTGAGAACAGAAACTATCTGTCTTGTTTTTGGATCCCTGGCATTTAGCACAGCTTTTGGCACATAGTAAATTCTTAATAGATGCTTTTTCATTCATTAGAGAGAGGTGAAATCTGGAAACAGATTGTCCTGTCCATTCTGAAAACTAATCTCTAGTACTTCAGTGCAGTCTGGGACACATATCTGCCAAGATGAAAATGGGACTTGCCCAGGGCTTGATCATTCTTATTAACTATGACAAGGACAGTGGCCAGCACGCCAGAGGTATTTCACCATAAAACCCAATCTCCAGGGACAGACAAGGTAATCCTATATACTCAATGACTGATCCTCTGACCCTGGGCAGAGTGCCAGAAATACACAACAAAGAAAGAAGTAGGAGGTGGTCACCTACAACTATAGGGACAGTGTCCTTTGAATCTTGCCACATGCTAACAATGTCAAAGTCCAGTCCAAATTCAAGGTCAATGAGAGCAACCCATCAATCACAGGCGTAGTGCCTGCTGATGGATGAATGGAACATCCTAGCCTTTCCACTGACAACCCCAGTTCAGCTGAGCTTCCTCTATATTGAGAGCAGTGGCTCTATGTCAGCTGCTGAAGGCTGACACTCAAAGGAACTGCCTTCCTAGTCACAGTTCCTAAGGATCATAGGAGCTTAGATCTAGAGGAAGAAGAGACCTTCAAGGTCATGAAGTCCAGGGCATGAATTTTTACAGATGGTCCCTAAAGTCATTTGCCTGAGGTAAACAGCCAACTGAGCAAGAGTTCAAACCCTTTAATTCCAAATTCAGTAGTTTCCATTGCATTTCAGTGGGCCACTGGTACATTCTGTCATTTAAACAATTAAATCTTCATTTTTCTTTTCTTTTTTCCTTTTTGCACAATTGGGTATTTTTACACTGGGAGTTCTTAAAGTAGAAACACAGTGATGTAGCATGAGAAAAATAGAAAAGAAAAAAAACTGTGCATTCTGTGCCCACTTTGGAATACTAGGCGTAATTAGTGTGTCTGGTCCCTTTGGAAATATAATTACTTCATGGTTTACTGAGTATGGTTAATTTTCAACCTGTGTAACTTGGCTTCAAGAACACAATCATTATTACCACACTGACATTGGGAAATAGTCTGAATATTATCAAGGGAATTTCATTTTTAATTTTAACACTATCATATGACTACATATGAGACATGAAATTTGGACAACTGTTCTAGGCAATCTGGAAAACACTAAATATACATTCCTCTTTTTCTGTTTTATTTCTTTGTTAAGCTAAAATTTCCAGAGAGTATAAGTCTGTTTCCAGGGTTACATAAAAGTATAAGTAATCATTCAACCAACATTAATTAAGTACCAGCTATGTACCAGGTACTATGTGGACACTGAGGTTCAAATGACAGGAATAAAACTGCTTTTGCTCTCAAGAAGGGATGTCCTCAATCCATTGTATACCCAGGAAACCAACTCTTTGAGATTTCCCAGATTTTGGTGGGAAAGAAAGTGATATTGATGACCTGATACTAAATTTGTTCTTCCTATACATCTGCCCAGTCCCATACATAAGAAACAAGTCTAAATAGCTAGCTAACATTTGTATGGCACTTTAAGATATGAAAAGAATGGCATTCTGAGATATTATTATCACCACTTTATTTTTGTTGCTGTTGTAAAGTCATTTTTCAGTTGTGTCCAGTTTTTCATGACCTTATATGTAGTTTTTTGGCAATGATACTGGAATGATTTATCATTTTCTTCTCCAGCTCATTTTACAGTTGAAGAAACTGAGGCAAACAGGGTTAAATGACTTACCCAGGATCACACAGCTAGTAAGTTCTGGAGCCAGACTTGAACTCAGGAAGATGAGTCTTCCTGATTCCAGACTCAGAACCCTATCCATTACACTACCTAGCTGCCCAACACCACTCTACAAGTGAGGGAACTTGCCATAGAAAAAAGTTAAATGACTTGCCTAAGATTTCTTAGCTAACAAATATCTAAAATGGAATTGGAAGTCAGGTCTTCCTGATTCCAAGACTAGCACTCTTACACATCACAGCATCCAACTTATTATTTACCTACTAAATTATACCCTCCACCAATACTGATAGCAACCCTTCCATTATAACAACTTAATAGATTAGTCCTATGGATTTTCTTGAGGCTCCCTGAGATGTCTCATATAGCTAGTAAATAGCAGAGGCAGGACCTGAACCCAGCTCTTCCTGATTCTAAGCCCAGTCTATTACCCAGTGTCCCACCTTACCTTTCACTAGAACATTGTAAGTCAAATAATGGGCTTACCGTAGCATCGGTGAGTTTCTCCCACTTAGGTGTAATGAAGTACCAAATTCCTGCTCCAGCTCCTGGCAAGGTAACTCCTCGGATGAGTAGGATCACAAGCACAACATAAGGGAACGTAGCAGTAAAGTACACCACCTAGAAAGACCAACAAACAATCGTACTTTGAATGAAATGGCTAGATTTTGGTACACATGACAGGACAGGCATTGAACCAGCAAAGAATGGTCTACTAGAGGCACAAGTGGACAAGCTGTCAAGATAGCAGGTCTCCTATTCCCAGGTCCTGCTAGAGCTGATACTGTAAAGGAGAGACCTAGACTGTTCCAGAGTTCTAGACCAGGGGTTCTTGACTTGAGGTCCACCAAACCCAAAAGTATCCATAGAAAGAGTTCAAGGGTGTAAGTGAATAAGGAGGGGAATAAAAACACACACAAATTTTAGCTAACCCTTGTTTTTTTATAATCTTAAGTGTTTTATTTTGCAGATTTAAAAACATTATTTTGAGAAGGGATCCACAGGCTTCAGCAAACTGCCAAAGGGATCCATGACACCCAAAAGTAAAGAATGCCTCTTCTAATTGGAAATTGAATAGATGCCCTTCAATTGGAGAATGGCTGAATAAATTATGGTATATGAATATTATGGAATATTATTGTTCTGTAAGAAATGACCAGCAGGATGATTTCAGTGAGGCTTGGAGAGACTTGCATGGACTGATGCTGAGTGAAATCAGCAGAACCAGGAGATCATTATACACGGCAACAACAGTACTATATGACGATCAATTCTGATGGACATGGCTCTCTTCAACAATGAAATGTTTCAAACCACCTCCAATTGTTCACTGAAGAAAGCCATATACACCCAGAGAGAGGGATGCGAAATGTGGACCACAATATAACATTCTCATACTCCTTGATTGATGTTTGCTTACATTGTGTTTCCTTTATCTGATATATCGTTTGTGTAGATAAGATTTTTCTTGCACAACAATGATAAGTTTGGAAATATGTATACATATATTCGATTTGCCAATATTTTAACATAATTAACATGTAGTGGATATCCTGCCATCTAGGGGAGGGGTGGGGAGTTGGGGGGAAAAATTTGTAACGGAAAGCTATGTAAGGGTTATTGTTGAAGAATTACCCACACATATGTTATGCAAATAAAATAAAATTTAAAAAAAAATGCCTCTTCTAGAGGAAAGCATTTCTGCTTATGGGAATCAGAAATATTTAATCAGGAGAGAAAGCACATTCAGTAATGTCGAAAAGATATTCATTGCATAATCTATCAGTTATCCTGATGACGTGGATATGAAAGATGTGGATAATGTCATCACACTAACAGAGTATCTACCTACAGAGATATAACCAGAGTGAGTAATGCCCACCAGGGGAGAGAAGACCCTTACCCCATGGTATTTATAAAACTCAGTCACCCAGCCTACCCTTCATTAGGTACTCTCCACTTTCACTTGTGTTCATTATGACTCTAAATAGTACCACATTTGGGATTCAGAAAATACATGCCTAAAAGATAATGAAGGCAGGAAAGAGGAAAAGAATGAATATTTATTTAATATCTGGATTGGCTTTTAGAAAAGGCAATAGTTCATTAGTCAGGTTCGTCCCTAAGACATCTGGGACTCTCCTACTAAGAACTAGAGGGTTTTTTTCTTGTAGAGTCAAAGTTCTTGTTTGTCAATCTGATTGAAAAGATAATCACACTTTAGAAACTAAGAGTCAGTCAATATTGACCAATCTCATTCTGATTTCTTAATAAATATGAACTGGGGAAGGACACAGTTATATCCAAGTACAAGGGAGAAAATAACATTCAGAAAATGGACTGAGTCACAATGCAGTAACAGGGAAATTTATTTCTTTATTTCAAAGCAAATATGCTATTGAAAAGGATAAGCAGGATTAGATCAGCTGGAAATGGTAAGAGATCCACTTCTGATCAATCCTTCACCATTGTATTGTGTCTGACGCAGGACTGGACAACTTGAAAGGGACATGAGGTTAATGATATACAAAAAAAAAATTAAAGAACTGGAGAACAAAAACCTAAGAACTGTCCATGTGGGCCTGGAAAAGAAAAAGTTGAGCAGAAACTTCAAGTTCAACCTGCTCCAATAGAATTAATAAGCACCCATCCCAAGCACTGTAAAAAATCATCACTTCCAAAATGTCCCTTCTGACTCACCAGCTGAAATTCTACCACTGCTATTTAACCCTCTCAATTCTTAATACTTGCTAAAATGCAAACTGTACCTTTATCCACTGGGAGAGGTGACATTTTATGATACTTCAGTGTAAATGACAGATCCAAGAGCAAATTTTGGCAAGGACTGAGAGAGAAGATCTGGCACATGATAGTTCACAAAAAGGAGAGAAATGGAAGCAGAAAGACTAAGATCTGAGTATATTCCAAATAGTCTTACCTAGTTTACTATTTGTCAACAGCCAGAAGAGGCAGTTTGTTATATGGTGGGAAAAGTACTAACTCTGGAGTCAAGAAAACCATATCCCTTGCCCCATGCTGATGTGAGACTTGTGTGACCATGTTTAAGTCAATTAACAACCTTAGTTCTCAATTTCCTCATTTGTACAATAAGGGATATAACAATCCCTAGATCTAGGATCCTCTAGAGTTCTTAGAAATGAGTATAAACTGATGCCATTTGAAATAAAGAGAATAAGAAGAAAAATGTATATCATATAATATATATATATATAATGACTTCAACTGGAAACAAAATATATAGCTATAGATTGATTCTTTGTGATGACCAACATCCAAAAGACTATAAGAAGTCCTTCTCCTTTTCAGGAGAAGAATCATGAACTGGAGTTGCTACATATAACGGTATGCTTGCCTTGTCAATGGGTTCTAAGTTTATTGATTAGCTAGAAAGAATTTTAAAGATCATCTAGTACAATTTACTTATTTTACAAACAATAAAATTGAAGCCCAGAGAAGACCTGTGATTTACCCAAAATCATGCTAAAATAGGTAATCAATGGCAGCACCAAGACTTCAGCTAAAGTCTTACGACTCCAAATTCACTTTCTACTGCCCCATATTTTTCTTTATGAAGAGAAAGGATTGAATATTAGAGGTCATGTTGGAAAATAACAAATTTAAGATCAAAGGGCATCATTAAAATGTTGGATATTTGTCTTTTAATCCAAGTTAGTGTTTGTTTGCTTATTGTAAAGTTATTTTACAAAGAATAGTGACCAAGAATTTTCCATCTCCTTAAAGACTTCAAGGAAGAAATAGAATCATCCTCAAATAGAGAAGAAAGAACTCATATATCTCTATCATTTTGCACTGACATTGGTCATGGAATTTCAATCGCCAAATATTACAGCAAAGTTAAGCAGGTCGTTCACCTCTGTTCTCAGATACTGCATCATGATTACAGCCTTTGCCAAGATAATGGATGGTGATTTGTCACTTCTTTTAAATATTTCCCCTTAAAATAACTGATGATTGATCCCTGTTTGGAAATCCTTCCAAGACAGGCAGAGCCCTAAGTTAACTGCTCTGAAATAAAACGCCTATCCATTAACTCTGGCTCCTGAAGAACTAATTTCAGAAACTATAAAATTCAAGAGTCCTGACCATATTCCAGGGTGGTGAGAAGAAATGGGCACAACACCTTCCTAGATAATGTCATGGGATATTAGAGACAGAAGATGTTTTTAACATAAACCAGTCCAGCTCCTGCATTTACACATGAGGAAACTAGGGACCAAAAGAAATATGGGATTTGGCCAAGGTCAAATGATGAGTGACAGAGCAAGGATAATAAGCTAGCTTTCCCTAATTCTAATCTAGCTTTTTTTTTACTTATAATCAAATGGAAATTTGGCAAAATTCCATTTTCTGCCAATTTCAGGTTTTTTCCTCTACTATCAAGGCTATTACTTTCTAGATAAAAATCAGTGTCCTTCAGCTAGACATTAATCATTCTGGATTCAATAATTATATTTCTATTCTCAGTCAAATCGTCATGACCTAGAAACTGCTCTCCTTCCATTTGCACCTTTCCTAAGTCAATCAGCTTCTTTCAAGACCATTCTCACAATTGATCTTTACTGAATCTCTTTTTTTTTTTTTTGCTGAGGCAATTGGGGTTAAGTGACTTGCCCAAGGTCACACAGCTGTTACGTGTCTGAGACCAGATTTGAACTCAGGTCCTCCTGACTTCAGGACTGGTGCTGAATCTCTTTTAATAATTACCACTGAACAAAGATCTCATTTGCTTTTGCTGGAAAGTCATTTGACTAAAAGCCTAGGTCCAATGGGCCCTAAAGAGGCTATAGAAACATGGATAGTGTTTATGCTAAACTTAGATCCAAAGAGGGAGCCCAGATCTCCAATGAATCTTTTGTTCCATAAGGGAACTGACCCAGTTGAAGGTTAAGGGTTCAAGACTTCTCATATACTAAAACTACCACTTAGGGGCAATATAAAAGCAAATTAGGCAGGGAATCAGGAGGCTTGAATTTTAGTCCCAGCTGTGCCAGAAACTAGCTAGGTGACCTAGGATGTCACTTAGCTCCTATGGGTCTCCGTTTATCTGTAAAAGGAGGTAAATAAATTGTAAGATCTCTAAAGTTTCTTGTAGCTCTAAAAATCTGAGACAATGGAAATAAGCTCACTAACACCTTGGAAGGTTCAAGTTTTTTTTTTCAGTGGGAAGATAAGATATCAGTAAGTTCCCAAATAGCTGAAGTCAGGAAAGTGGATTCAATGCAATGAGGAGTCAAAAGCATGCTGGAGTTCCTTGGAGTAAGAAGGTGCCAAAGAAAGACCTCACAATTTTGTCTGATTTTTCTAATAAAGTGTTGTCTGTTTGTTTCCTTATCTTAATATAGCCATACTTAAAAGCAAAGATTCTTAACCTAAGGCCCATAGTCTCCCAAGAAGTTCATGGATAGGTTTCAGGGGAATCAATGAACTTAAAGGGGAAAAAATTCTATTTAAACTAAGTGCTAAATGAAATTTAACAGCTCCCTTAGTTATGAATGCAGGCAACAAATATTATTATGAGAAGCACATAAACATCATAAGACTGCCAAAGGGGATCATGACATAAAAACATTAAGAATCCTTGCCTGAACAGATTGCCTTAGATAAGGGGCAAGATTTTAGAAGGAGGAAGCCAAAAATCCCCACTCAAAAACAAACATTTCGAATCACTATGCTCTTTATCTGTCCTTGACTTTTAAAGGAATTCTGGTCTCCCCTGTTAAATATCATCATTTCTGGGATGTATTGTACGTGACCAGCTAACGTCAAAGTTGTCCATTAACACTTGGCAAGGATTGGTTAAAAGCAAGCTGAAATCAAGAGACCATAGACCAGTACTGTAAGGTTGGAAGGGATGAGGAGGCCATTCCACCTTCTTCACAGCTCTTCACTGGCCTTATTTCTGGATGAAAATTGGATCTCTTTGGTCCTCCAATGACCTCCAGGTGGCTCATCACAGCCCAGGGCACTGTTCCTGGTGACAACTGTAGTTTAACATCTTACCACCTAGAAAGTGGGTCAGAAGTTTTGCTCTAGTAAGTAAAGAGAAATTCTTACTTTGCCTGATGTCTTGATGCCTTTAGCAAGGGATGCATATACAATCACCCAAGCCAGGAAGAGACAGACAACCAGTGGCCACCTGATCTCACCAGGATATTCAATCCCTGCAGAAATCTTCAAGACAAAATACCTGAGAGTCAAAAAGACAGTAAGTTAGGCTGCAGTCAATCAACAGAGGGTGTTTTCAACAAGACTACACCATCACTCCCTGAGTCCCTGAGTATTCTAAGGCAGAGAACTTTGAATTAAATTGATGGATCGGTGGGATTCATCAATTTAAGTACTTGCTACCCAAAGCAGGTATACCTCCTTGGGTTTAGTTATGTTCATGCTGGAGGACATTCAGGATATTTTTAGTCAGATCTAACAGTAAAACACAGCAGCAAAATCAACTATAGAACAGAAGTTATACCATACTCTGTATCTACAATACTTTGAACATAGGAAACACTTCACATGCGTTTTTAGGTTATATAATCCCTTTCTCACAGCTAAGTCTTTCTTTGTATAAATTATATTGACTATATATATATTTGACTATATATATTGATATATATATATATTAACTATATATATTGACTATATATATTGAATATATATTATATTAATAAAATTAAATTATAAGTGATAGTCATTTAATTTTTATTTAATGGTTGAGGACTACAAATCTGTGACTCTCAATTCTTGTTGTCCAGTGACATAGGTGTAGATAGTCATATGGAGGTAAAATACTCAGGGAGATGTCAGTACCTAAATATGTTAAAAATGGTTTATTTTCTCATTATTTTCCTCTTTTTTCTGATTCAAAAAGTCCCACTAATTGAAAGCTCTGATTGAATTCATCAATATTATCTTCTAGTAATATTTTTATCATCACCATGATTAATAAGGGTAGTAGTATCATGGCTGCAGCTCTTGGGAGATCAGTAAAGTATGCTCTTTTTGGCAGATATGTATAATAACTGAGAACAGAGTATGTATATAGTCAGAAATGTGCCAGAACCGATTTGCTTGAACCTTATGCGCTACAAAACTACAAATCAGGACTTAATTATTGTTTTGTTGATTGTCTCTTGACTTAAGAATTTGATGGAGGAAATGTTAATGATGTCGATTAAACTTAAATGCATCCTACCTACATTTGAAGGGGTTGGAAAGACCAGGTGGTTGAGCTATTACTGTACCACTGACAATTTTCTCAGGCTTTACCTAGTCCTCTTAACCTCCAATTTATTTGCTTTTCAACTATAAACGTTACTCCCACACCCAGCAGGACTTCATTATATGGGCTACATCAGTAATTCCTTGGTGGCTTTTTAAAATTCAAGTCCCCAAAATGGTTTGACGGGATCAATCTCAGATCTGACAGGAGTTAAAAGGCATATTCTAACCCCAAATCCAGGTAATAACAAATATAATCATTTTAGGAAAATAATGGCCTGAAAAAACAAACAGTCCTGGCTTGAGAGCTTCTGCTGATTTAAAATTGAATCTGAGGGCAGTCTATATTTCCCATGATCTTAGGCTATCCATGGCTTGTTACTGTGTGAGATAAAAAACCTTTAGATCTGTGTAGTAAAGGAAAAGTGTACTAGCTACTACTAGCCAGAAGGTGGTAGCAGAGAGCAATTTAGGAAGCACTGCAGGCAGACAAGCAGGTATAACCCTATACTCAGCACAGCAGCATGACGTCATCGTGGGATGATGTCACCGGGAACAATATTGTTCCGTGATGTCAGAGGTGTAGATTACCCTAGCCATGTGCCCTAAACACAACTACAAATGCGTTCTCCGGATGCGACGTCCCTGGATGAATAGACCCCTGCATTAAACGTTCCATGGTTTCTGCATAATGAATACCCTACACTGATGATATAGTAACGTACAGGAGAGTGTACCCCAGTGGGTATGGCGAGAGTATTCACTTTATTATTTGATTTGTCTTTTGCTTTGAATTAAGGTGTTTAATTGAATTAAGGTGTCAGCAAAAACAGTTATCAATAGAGGTTGATGAGCTACAATTTTGAGTGAGGACTGACCCACTGAGTACCTCAAACCTGAATTAACTTTCTATATATAAGGGGATTTGGAGGGATCCATCACTTTACTCACTTATCATTATTATTTAAACTGATTTTTTTCCTTTTCTAGTTCTACAGGGCACTATAGCAAAGTAAAAAAGTCTCCAGCCAGCTTGCCAGAGAGAAAAAGCAGTATTTTCCACTTCAATATGGAAAATAGGGGAGACAGGACAAATTGGTCATGTGACCCTGGCTTCTGATATAGCGACCCTATTTGGGACTGCTATATTTTCATCAATTGATTTCACACGTATTCTTTGGGGAAGGAAATTGAGAGTCCTCTAAGAAATTTCCTTCTTACTTGAAATACTCTTCACTCCCACTGACGAATGTCTTGTTGGTTTGGCTGGTGAAGTTAACCATTGTCAAGTTTGGATAGGCAGTCATACAGAAAGTTGAGTTCTTAATTTGTATTTTTGGATGATCACCCACAAAACAGGAATCTGTTTGGGAGATAAAGAAGGAAAAAAATCAGTCAATCAACAAACATTTGTGAAACACCTGCCATATAGCAAGAATTATATCAGGCAGTAAGGATGCAAAAATTAAATATTTAAAGAAAAGCAACATCTTGCATATTTTCAGGAATTCTAAAAATGGAGATCAAATATGATTCCTCAAAAAAAAGTCATTTCATAAAAATGCTGAATGATGTCCTCTAGAATTAGAAAAATTAAGCCTCTTGAAAGTAACCAAAAGATGCAAAGCATTGGATTTCAAACCAATGAGAAAAAAAAATTTTAACAAACATTTATTAAGCACTTACTTTATACAGAGCACTGTCAGATACTAAAAATGATATAAAAATTGCATTAGGCATGGAAACCTATACCCAAAATTACAATACATAATATAGGAGACATATATTGGAGAAGTATAAGACAAACTAGTGATTGCTACAATAAGCATGGCTATGTTGGTAAGTATTTAAAAATTGACTCTTGGGGAAAAGGGGAGGGAACGTGCTTATAACACATTTTTATGTTTAATTGAATTATTAACCATATCTCCATCATCTTCTTAAATCTAGATAACAAAATAATCAAACCAAGCCCTGAATTTGTAAGTTTGCAGATTTCCAGAGAATAAATGTTCATACTTTAAATTTAACAATCAGATCTCACCAACTGGTTTAGCTGGTTCTAGCGTAATCCTGAAGAGGAAAAAAAATTAGCATGTGGCATTTGCTTTAAAAGATTGTCAGAAGTTCAGTGGAAAGAAGGAAAGAGAATAATCTAGGTATATGAAATGGAGTGAGCAAAAACATGAAGGCAGGGAGGTACAGAACATTTGTGGACAGAAAGGAGTTCTAGTTTGGCTAGAACAAAGTTTCTTAAACTGTGGGGTTTCAACTCCATGTAGAGTCACATAACTGAATGTTACAAAACATTTGACAACAGTAAAATGTATCAAATATGCTAGCAAGATTTATTTATGTAAAAATAAAGAACATCCATCTCATTATGGAAATTTGCTTTCATCTTTAATAAATGATAAAATTATATGTATACCAAAGAATTGTTTTAAAATAAATTTCTTTATGATTTATTAACAGTAAATGTTTTATCTATTTTATATATCTATATACCAGAGTCAAGTAAAAATTTCTTGAGCAAAAAGGGGTTGGGGTAGAAAAAGTTTAAGAAACCCTGGACTAGAACATGATGGATACAGAGAAATAATTTGCGATGAGGCTGTAAAAGTTAGTTGGTGCTACATTGTGAAATACTTTGAATGCCAGGCTGGGGAATCTAAACTTTATTTAAGAGACAATAGGGAGTCATAGAAGACTTTTGAGTGAAAGAGTAACATGATTACATCCATAAATTAGGGAGATTAATCTAGCAGAAATATGAATTGTAGTCTGGAGGAGAAAGAGAATGGAAGTTGGAAAGATGTGTTAATAAGTGGTTGCAATAGTACAGGGTTGTCCTTCCTAAGGTGGTAGCAGTGGAAATGAAAGTATAACTGTCATAACTTGTTAACTAGCATCTATAAGGTAAGCTATAAGAAATTAGCTAAAGTAAAGATATAGTCACTTCTATCTCTACAATATCTCATTCATCCCTTTCTTTCCATCCATTCAGTAAACAGCCTGGTTCATGTCTTTATCAGCTCTTGCCTAGATTATTGCAATAGCCTCCTAATTGGTCTCTTTTTTTCCAAATTCTTCCTTATTCCAAGCCTTTCCCCATACAGTCACCAAAATGATTTTCCTCAAGTGCCAGTTTGACCATCTATCTCAATATCTTACTCAATAAATTCTAGTGTCTCCCTGGTGACTCTAGGATTAAACATAGCTCTTTTGTCTGGTATTTAAGGCTCTCCACAACCTCACTCCACACTCCCTTTCCAGTCTCTTTTCACTCCACTCCCAGGGTAGTCTAGCCATATTGGCTTACTTTGTTTTTCCTTATCCACAAATATCGATTTTTTGTCTCCACGAATTTCCACTGGTCATGCTGTATACCTGGACCTCTGCCTGCTGGAATCCTTGGCTTCTTTCAAGACATAGCTCAAGGGCCACCTTCTCCAAGAGCCCATTCCTGGTCTCTCTAGAGACTAGCAGTACCTTCCCCTGCCATCATCACTTTTATTCTTCTTTTCACATGTTATATATTTGTATACATGTTCTTTCCTGTTAGAATTTGAGTCCTTGAGGGTAAGGGTTGCTCTGTTTTTGCCTTTGTATCCCCAGTAAATTAAGTGTCTGGCATTTTTAATCTGCCCAACAAAGGCACTGTATGGTATAGTAGAAAGAGGATTGATCTTAGCATTAGAGGACCAGGATATGAATCCAGCTCTGCTTGTAATCTTGGGCACCTTTCCCTCCCAGGGCTTCCTTTTTCTCATCTGTAAAACAGGGAAAGGATAGGATTTGTTTTGTTGGCATCTGCATAGTGCATTGTGTGATCTCATTTGATCCTCCCAACTGCTGTAGCAGGCTCGGTGGAAGTGTAAGACTACCTAGAAAGAGCACTCTCCTCACTAGTAGTTATGATGGGGGCTATCATTCCAGTTTTACAACAGAGACTCAAAGATTTGCCCTGCATCACAGGAAAGATTCATATTAAGGTCTTCTTGACCCCAAATCCAGTATTCAATCCTCTATGCAACAGTGCCCAAAATGGATCACCATTGAGGTCCTTGCCAGCTCCAAATCTAAGAGCTATAAGATCACACATAGAATTAGGGGCAGAGCCAAGTCTGAAAACCAGGTCTACTATGTCTTCATCCAGTGCTTCCCCCCTTGCCCCCACACTCTAGCACAATCTTCTAAACTTGCCATTTTCCAGCATAAAACAAAAAGAAAGCATATAGTAAAAATGCTCTCCTGTCATGGCTCAGTGCCTCCCTTTCTTGGTTTCACATCTCCTTCTAGGTTCACTTTTCAAACCATGAATCAAGATTTCCTTATATAGCCCCAGAGTGATATATATATATATATATATATATATATTTGCTGAAATATAGATATGGATAGATCACATATATAAATATAAAGATATATAGAGTATAGATATAGATGATTATATAGATAGATTATAGGTATAGATTACATAAATAGATCATAGTATAGATTATATAGATAGATAGTAGTATAGATTATATAGATAGATCATGGTATAGATTAGATAGATAGATCATGGTATAGATTAGATAGATAGATCATGGTATAGATTAGATAGATAGATCATGGTATAGATTAGATAGATAGATAGATTATAGTATAGATTATATAGATAGATCATGGTATAGATTATATAGATAGATTATAGATATAGATTCTATAGATACATCATGGTATAGATTATAGATACAGATTATATAGATAGAATATATAGATTACATATATGTATATATATATATACCTGCTGCCTTCTAGTTATTATCACTAAGCTGCTGCTTAACAGAATGACAAGGAATTCCAGGTAGACTGATATGATCACCATTTAATATTTACCCAGAAAACATTTGATCACCAAGACCCAGGCTTAAATGTAAATGGCCAAAGCCCAGCGAAAAGGCATCCCTGTGAGGAGCCGGACGGTCGTTTTCCTACAGCGTTTCATGAGAATGGTTATCTAAAACGGGATAGATGGAATAAGCGGACAATGAATCCCTTCTCAACTTATTGCAGAAGCAGAGACAAAAGGGGGAGGGGGAGAGATTGTCAAGCCACGTGACTCCGAGTCCCTCTCTAGATTCTCTCTCTCTCAGCCAGCCCTGAGAGGAAGGCAAGGTCACTGATTCTGCTGCAGTGCACCATACTGCAGTGCTCTCCCTTTCTGCAGCATTCCCGTTCTACCACCAGGGGGCAGCCGTACGCTGCCCAGTCCCCTAAACCCAGCCAGCTCCCCCCAGAGCTATCTTTCTTCCCAGCCTGGCTCTCCGCAGCTCACCAACCCTGAACAAAGACGAGAAACAATGATCACGTTAATTGTGAGGAGGGAATTATGTTTACATGGGGCAATTTTTAATAAATGAAAACGTTCCTTCTTAAGACTGGGAAGGGAATGAAGCATTTCATTAAAGTTCTAATTAAAATTAAGATATATTTATGGAAGGTAGTGTTTCTGTTAATCTTTTGGGGGGAAGGTCTATAACTCCCATTCTTCCAAAAGGTCAACAGGGCCCATATTACAGGGAAATTACGTTTTATTCTTAATTCAATAAATATTGATTAAGCTTCTGTTGTGTGCGGAATACTCCTAGAGAGATGGCATCCAGTCCCAAGATCTCAGGGACAAGTAAGACAGAGATAAAGTAGGTAACAGTATATTATATGAGAGCATTACATAGGGGCAAAATCAAGTGCAAAATCAAGGTCCAAGGGAAAAGGGTATCAGGGGAGACTTCCTGGGGGAGATAATATTTGAATTAAAAATTAAGGAAAAGATTTCAGGATTAGGGAATAGGTTAAATAAAAGCACCAAACACACACTCACACACACATTGTTCAGGAGAAAGGAGACCAGTTTTGTCTTAAATATCTAATGCATAAAGGAGATTTATAGGGAATAAAATGGGAACGAGATTATGAATTTGAAGGATTTTGGCAAACTATGAAGGTTGATCTTTACCCAAGAGACAATAGGGAACCACTGAAGATTATAGAGCAGTGAGTAGCTTAATTAGATCCTCAATTTCAAATCACCAAAAGTTAGCCAGAGCAGTTAAACATGATTTATCAGACTTACTAAGCAGGTAAAGGGTCTAGAGAAACATACATTTATATGAAGTTGGAAAAAGACAACTCATATAATCAGATTCAGAGCTGGAGGGGGCATCCATTCATTTTATAAATGAGAAACAGAGACCAGGGAATTTAAAGTGATTTGCCCACATTGATACAGGCAGTAAGAAATAAAATCAAAATTTGGTCCAAGGTCCCTTTCCTCCAAACCAGACATTTAATACTACACTCACTACACAAGTTTCTGCCCTCGGAAGTTTATAGTCTGAAGGGACATAATCAGAATGAACAATTTCCCCTCTTTTCCCCATAATTCATATTCTGAACAACACGATTTACTTGCTATAGCTGCTGAATTATTGAGTCATTAAGGAAGAGTTCATGTTTCAAATCACCTCAATATTCCTGTTCCCAACAGGATGAGGACAGTCCTCATCTATAAGAAAACCATAGTGTCAGTTATAGAATCATAGATTTTGAGATGAAAGTGACCTTAGGGGCCATAAATCCAAATCCCCTTATTTTACAAGAGGAGAAACAGAAACACCCCCCTAGGGTTAAATGATTTATTCTGAGTCACCTAGTGTAAGTAACAGATACAATATTAAAACACAGCTATGAACATATATATGTATATTTGTGAATATATTTGTATATACATTGTATAGATATATAGTGTGTGTGCCTATAGTATGTAGCACTGAACTGTTCTCCAATTGTTATGTTAGGTTTGCCTTCCCATCTAGACTATAAATTCCTTAAGGGTGGAGATCATCTTTTCTTTCTTTTGTCTTTTACTTTCTTGCACAGAACCAAGACTGGGTGAGGGGGAAGTAGGCAAAGTAAGCCAAAATGCTATACACGCAGGAAGATGCAAAATGGGATACATTTTAAAAATATAACCTGTTAGAATTAGATGGCACAGTTTTAACACCAGAAAATCCCTCTCTCCATGGAATATAGGCATTTAAAGTCACCTGTGGTGACTTTATACATCCAATGGACAGTAAAACACAGACTCATTCTTTTCAAACATTGCTAACAGCATTCAAATTTCCTTTCCTGGCATGGTCAGGGAGTTTACACTTAGTAGATACTTATCAAGGTGCAAAGATTCTTTTTTAATCCATGATCAAAAACATTAAATAAGGCATCCATCCCATAATAACTTCAATCACAAGACCACAGATGCTTCTGGAGTTTACTGCTTCTTGGTAGCTAACAGTTCCCAAAGGTGTAGAGAGGACAGAAGGGAGATGGAACCATTTCTACCTCTAAACTAAAATAGAGTGAAAATCACATTCTCCTTAAGAGAAAATGCTCTAGGGCTTTTTAATACTAAAGGCACTTAGGCTCTGAATTTGGCCTCGAGGCTCAAGTGACCACAACACTAGATCGGGGTCCAAGTTCTGCAAAGTCTAGGAGGAAATCCTCAGATTGCTGAATCAGAAATAAAACTCCCTGCTTCAATTTTCCTTGGAGGACTTTTGGCCTCCAAGGTATAACCTTTTTATGAAACAGCCTCACAGGACTGCAGGGCAAGATTCCAGGTTGAATGATATTTCCTTTAAATCTAAAATGGCATGAGTCCATTATTTGATTCCTGCAGCCAAAAAATAGGGAGAATGAATATTCAGACTCCCATGCCAAGGGCAGATGGCTAGGTGGGAGTGCAAGAATAACTATAGATCAGGGTGTTTTCTGGCCAGTAGTTATGGCAAGCAGATTTTCCAATTCTGTGACTGCACGGAAGAATGGGCACGCAATCCCTAGAAGTGCCAATACCTCATAGTGATTTCAGGGAAAATCCCCAAAATAAGAAAGTGGCATTTTATAATAGAAAATTATATTAGTCCAGGACCCAGATTCAAGTCATATCTCTGATGACTATCTACAGATCTTGGACAGATCCACTTAAACTCCTTGAGCTTCAGTTTTCTTTATATATAAAATATAAATTTTATAAAATTTGTATGTAAAATATAATTTTATAAAATTTACACAAATAAAATATAGTTTACATATATTCCTTTATATATAAAATGAATGAGTCTAGATGATCTCTAAGGTGCCTTCTAAGTTGTAAGCATTTTACTGAACAATGATATCTTAAGTTTGATCTCTCTATTTTAACCTTTCAAAGTAAAAGTTCTTGAAAATTATAATAATTACTAATATTTATGTAGCACTTTAATTAAAAACAGTTCTAAGTAGGTTTTGTAAGTGATATCATCTCTTTTGCCGATGGAAAGAGTCAGGTTTAGAAAAGGTCATATGACTTGGCCAAGCTTCTCCAACTAATAAGTGGCAGAGCTGAGTCCAAAACTCAGATTTCTGGGCTGTGTATCCAGTGTTTTTTTGCCTAAACCCTCCTGGTGTCAAACTGTATTCAGTTATGTACTTGCATATCTTCTGCAAAGGGGGACAGGAGAAAGATTCATCTTTGCCTCCCAAATCACTCAAGGGTATAAACAATACCTCAACACCAAAGGAGAGGGAAGCATTTCTAAGTGGCCCTCGTGTCATCATCATGACCCTGTCAGCAATAGAAGAAGTAGTCTGTGGATGAAGAGATGTTCAAATATTTAACCAGGAAGTATCAAGGAAATTTTGTGAAAATTAAATAAATTTGAAAGAAAACTTATTAATGCTAATAAATACTCACGATGATCATCATATTCCCATCATGAATATATAACAGTTTACAAAGGACTTTTCCATCCACCATCTCATACTAACCTCATAAAAACATATCAGTGATCTGACATCTGATATCCCATAGTTATTCAGTAGTAGACCAGATTTTAGATTTTTTTTTTAGTTTAGAAATAGCATATCTGTTAAAAACCATCTCACACACACACACACACACACACTCACACACACATTCTTCCAAAGGTAGAAAGAATATAGGACTCAGAGGGACTAAGTTCAAAACCTCAAAGAATGATTAAATCTACTTCCTCATTTTATGGTTAAAGAATAAAGTCTTGGAAGTTTAAATGACTTATCCAATGTCAATAAGGTAATGTCAGAGGAAAGATTTGAACGCACGTGTGCTGGCTTGAAACCAGCCATCTATTCCTCTATATCATGCTGTCTGTCAGTTTGGGATTTTGCTGTAAGATTCATAAGATCACTGTTGTTTAGAACTATTTTAGCTATTTAATAATTATGTAATATTGGGCAAGTCACTTGATTTTCTTGCACCTCAATTTTCTCACATGTAAAGTAAGAGTGCTGGATGAGATGGTCCTCATATTTTGCAAAAATGGGGAAACTGGGATCCAGTGACTTCTCCAAGATCTTCCAAGTAACAAATCAGAGGAGGAAAACGTATCAAGACAAATGTCCCCAAATCTTCCTTTTCCAACCTCATCCCAACTCCATTCTTTCATTTTTTAACCACAAACCTTGACACTAGAGAGATTTCTTCCAGATGCAACCATTTCATAAATCAAATATGGGCTGGTCCAGGAACTCACCTAATAAAAGTTTGGTTTTGTCTTTGCAGTCTGGTGTGTTCCATGGGTTGTTGCAAGAGGCCCAGGGTAGCACAGACACAAAGGAGGCAAACAGGTAGAAAAGTGTGTAGCAAATAATCACATTATAGTATATGGCTATTAGGACTGAGATGATCAGCATAGCAATGCCACAGCCTGAGGAGGCAAACACACAGGTTAGCCATCACAAATAAACCCCCATCACAAATAAAAACCCCATCCCATCCTGATACTTGCCCAAGGGATCATAGTGGGGGAAGGGGAAAAGAAGAAAGGGCACAGAAATAAGGAATCTTTTGCAGCCAGAATATTGATAATGGTACAAAGGAAGTCAAATACTAGGTTAGTTAGAATCCCTAGGGTGTAGATTCAAGATTGAATCATCTTCCTGATGATGGGGAATAAGTGCAACTGAGATTCTGGAGTTAGGCAGCATTCCTGGAGATTAGGAGCCAGGCTGAGTATGAATGCAATGGAGCAAGCTGAGAACTGGCATGAGTTCACAGCAGGACTCTTTGCCTTGGAGTTGGTGGACTGGAGACTCACTACCCCTTTCTGTCTCTTGGTACACCAAGGTCAGTGTTACATAGTGCCAGATTCTGAAGCTACTATTAACAGTAATCATTCCTAAGGAAGACTGGAGGGAGAATGAGGGATTCTGGGGGAAGGAAGAAAAAACAAAAGGAGATAAATGGGGTGGGGAGATGGGGAGGGCAGTCACTCACCTTGTAAAGCAGGTATCGCTTTCCAAACAGACACAGGACCCTGGCTAGCAAACTGCCCCAATGATACTTCCAGAAAAAAGATGGGCAGACCAGCCAGAGCCAGCATCATCAGATAGGGAATGAGAAAAGCACCTTGGGATATTAGAGAAGGACAAAGAAGAGAAAGTAAGAATGTGCCTCAAGACTAGGGCAGAAAAAAGAATAGCACCTGCCCATCCTGCACCATTACAGTTTAACCTCTAGAGTTTTACTCAGATGGTCTTATCAGAGAGACTGAGCATGACAGCAGATTTCTGGGTTCAGATCCCTCATGTTGTAATATCCCACCTCAACCATTTTATAAAACACATCTGGTTGAACTGATTCATTACATCTCAGTTTGATATTTTTTCTTAATGAAGTTAAAAAAACCTTAGGATAATAGATTTGGAACTAGAAAGGACCTCAAAAAATGACTGTGCCTACATCCTCATTTTATGGTTAACAAACAAATAAAGTCTTGGAAGTTTAAATGACTTATCCAATGTTAATAAGGTAATATCAGAAGAAAGATTTGAACCCATATGTACTGGCTTGAAACCAGCCATCATTCCACTATGTCATGCTGTCTGTTTGGGGTTTTGCTTTAGCATTCATAAGATCACTCTTGTTTAGAACAGCTTTATATCCTCAAGACTAGGTACTTGGTTGCAAAAAATTATCCTGTCACTGCCTTGAATCATCTGGACATCCCACGCATTTCTGCAGGGATGTGGAATGACTAATTGGCCCCTTGTGTCATGAAGAGGGTTTCATTTTGTGTGGGAGGATGTATTGGTTGCCTGGTTGGGTTTTGACCCCAAGGTGAGGGTGATGTGATTTGGTGCCAGGGAAAGACCTGTGGTAGGAAGAAACCCCTAGAGAGACTGGCATCTTTAATCAAAATACCATGATTTTAGGTGGAGCTTGAAAGTAATTCCTAAATTTTCTTTCCAATCTAAAATTCATGAACTCCATTTCTCCTGAAAATGAAAACCAAGTCAAAGTAGCTTCCCTGGCTTTGTGGTTGTTGTTGTTGTTGTTTGTTTGTGTGCATGTGTGTGTGTGTGTATGTGTGTGTTTCCTTTGTAACTCTACTTTTTGGCACTATGTGGGGCACACATACATAAAGTACTTACTTAGAGCTAATTGACTGACAGGCCATGGACTCTCCATTCAGAGTGCATTGACATTGGGAGATGGTGGAAAAAAAGATTGTTCTCCTGTAACACGAGCTTTCCAGCTCCCTGGTTCCTGGATGGGTAGCCCAGTCACAGATCAGAGTGCCCGATTGTGGCAGGGGAGGGGCGGAGAAAGAAAGGAAACCGAGCAGGAGGGTCTCAAGGATGCGGGAAGTGCACTCCTCATTAGTCAGTCTCAGCAAGTCCTGCAGTGAGCTAGCCCTGCAGTGAGCTCTGTGTGGGGTACACACAGACACGGGGCCCTCCTGGACGTGGAGAATCTATCCATTCCTTGTAGCCTTTCTAGAAACACCCTAGGGACCGCATCCCTCCCTTAGCCAACCCAAGCTCCAGCCAAAGGGCAGATCAGAACATGGTTTTCCAGAGCCGCAGTGCAGAAAAACGCTGAGAAAGCTATTCCAGGGGCTTCTCCTCTAGCCCGCCCCCGCCAAGGAGAGAAGGCAAATGATTGGCTCAACGTAGGGGCGCGCGGGAAAATAGCCAGGCCAGTCCCTTAGGACGAGTCCGTAACGAAGGTGGATTTAAACAAATCTACTAGTCGGGTCCTGATTTTTAGAAAAAGGAACGAAATTGTGGCCAACTTCCCATTGCAAACTGAACAGAGAGAGAAATAATCAGTGGCAAGGGACAATCACAGCAAAGACCCTTCACCTTTGAGGTGTCATGGGCTCTTTTAGCAGTTTAGTGATAATCCCTTCTCAGAATAATTTTAAATAATTCAAGGAAATGGTGAAGTTCATTTACAGAGTAATGAAGAACAAAGGGGAAATGTATTTTCCCCCCCGCCATCCATGTTTATAGTCCTCAGTTTAAGAGGAAAAAGAGCCTTAATTACTGACATCTTTGCGTGTTCTTATAGACATTACCTACATAGCAAAAGTTGTGTCCCTCTGTTTTTTTAGAGGTTTTTATAGGTTTGTTTGTGTTTTGGGGGGAAGGTGGAGGTTTAAATCTCGATTTGAGATTGTATTTGTGTCAGGAATTCTCCATGTAAAAATTCCCTCCGAGATGCAAATCACACCTCCATGATTCAGCCTTAGGTGCTTAGGTAAGTGACTCATGAAAAGTCACGGTTATCATGGGTCAGTCCTAAACTCAGACTCCGAACCACTCAACTTTTTGTGCCCGTCACGATTCTGTCAGGTGCACAGCTTTTCCAGGTGGGTACACTAGCCAATCAAGCACCAATTTCTATCCTTTCGTTGCACCTTCATCCCCTGGAGGAAACAGGAGTCAGAGACCTCCTTGAGGCTTGGAATTATGAAATATGCAGGTGGATTTGAAAGTTGCCTTTTCCCCTTCTCAACACTGAAAACGTTTGTGGTGGGGGACTGAGGGATGAGCTGTACTGGGGGGATTCAGAGTCGGATCTCCACTTTGGAACTTGCCCCCAGTAGGGCAGCCAAGCCAAGTGACTTGGATTGGCCCGAGGACGTCGGAGATGAGATAGAATCACAGTCCCAAAGCAAACCACGAAAGCCTTTACTGAAGCTTTTGTCTAAAGCGCTTTTTTGTGATCTCAAAATTTCCCAAGCTGTGGAAAATTGACAGGAAGGGAGAAGTCAGGAATCAAGAAAGGGCCAGGAGTGCTTCTCGCCTGTTGGGAAGGAGCCTAACCTATTTAGAAAAGGCTTCCAGACCCAAAGCAGTCCCTCCGAGTCGCAATAAAGGTGAAAACAACGAAAACTACTCGGGGTTCTATTTGCCGCCCTGAAAACTGTGTCCTGCCGATATATGTTTGTAGTGTGTGTTCCGAGAGACTACCCTCACCTCATCAACCAATTATTTTTAACAAGTATTAAGATCAAAATGATTTATATAATATTCATATTAGACATCATGGAACCTATTCAGATCAGCAAAACAATAATCAAGTTTATTGTTAATAACTTTTCTTTGGGAGTGGGAATCTCTAGGTTGTAAAACGTTGGTTTAAGTGTGTTCTCCTGGAGGGGTAAGAGTATTTAAGAATTTCAATCTGCTTTAAGATTCTGTGCTACATGATTCTTGATTCTGTGTGTGTGTGTGTGTGTGTGTGTGTGTGTGTGTGTGTGTGTGTAGGAGGGGGGAGAGATGTGATAAAGAGCTCAGTTGTCAGGTGGCCTGAATGTAATTATTGAAGCAAAGAGACCCACACACCCCAGCCCAAAACTCCCATGTTAATTTCCCAAGCTCAGGGTTTTAAGTGAAGGGTCCTACTTGGATCGGGAATCTAAATGAATCTAGCCGGTCAGTTTTCTTAGGTTTCCCAATTAAGAAACTAGCAAGAGATAGGTAGGATACAGTCAGAGCCCTCAAGGTCTGTGTGAACAACCCAGAACACTTTCCTAGGTGGAGCTGCAATCCCTCCCACACCCCAGGATAAGGCGCCCGGCAGCCCCTCCCTGGGGAAATAGAGCAGAAAGTCCTACCTCCCCCATTCTGAAAGGCCAGGTACGGAAACCTCCAGACATTGCCCAGCCCCACTGCGTACCCAACCATGGACAGGATGAAATCCAGTTTGCTAGACCAGTTCCCTCGGGCTTTATTTTCATCCCCTTCATCGTCCTCCTGGGGGTGGAAAAGCACATTGGTCGGTCCAATAACAACCCTAATGCCCATTTAGTAAGCAAGCAATCCCTTCATATTCCCTTTTCACAATTTACCCTCCAAGTCCACTCCTCCCTCTTTTATCTCCTATTCCTCCCCCCCCCCAAAAAAAATCTATTCTGATCAAGCTTTCCTTAGGCATCAGCTCTAAAGCAAAATTGGGAAGAAGCCCTCCCACTCAACCTCTTTCTCTTATGTAACCTAGGTACTTTAATGAACACCTCCCAGGTGGGATGGAGTGGGGGGAAGAAGAGGTGTTTAGCTGGGAAGTGCTTTCTACTATCATAGGAGGGAAGGAACAGGTTGGAGAAAAAGAAATAGCTGGAGGGTAGAAAGGTCTATATTTTAAGGATGGGGGGGGAATGATATTTTCAGGCAATAGAAATAGAAAGGCAGGGAAGAAAATTCCACATTGGTGTCCAAAATCTTGAGTTTTTCCTTTAATCTGATTCCTTGGAAATGCATATCTGAAAGAATTCTTTTGCCCTAATACCTCACCCCTGTTGGCAACTAAGATACAAAGAAGGCTTTCAGGAAGGGTAAGACAGACCTATCAGAAGCCTGCCAGGCAAACTAAAATTAAAAATGAAGGTAAGTCACTAGCCTGAGATTTTAGAGGCCCTGGCCACTGCAAATCCTTTCCCTTCCTCCTCCAGAACTTCAATATGTCCCAAAAGTCACCAGTCTGTGATATGTGACCTTTTTGTTGAATGGATTCAAAGAGGATCCCTGTTATCTCTATCCTCTGAAAATGGGCTGTGGAAAAGGTGAAGAAATTGGAAGGGAATAAGGCAAAGGTTGCAAAGAATGGGGTGACAGGGGTGGGAATATAGGTCTTAAATCAGGCAAGAATAAAGACCACATCTTTGTGGGGTATTCATTTCTCCCTTTACATAGGTCTGAGAGTGTGAAGATATAGAGAAAGGTGCAGGATGGAATTGAAGCTCTGTCCAGGAAAGCAAAAACAGTAAAAGATAGTCTTTCTGACTATCTGTCTTTTAACAGAAGGTTCACTGGCCTTGATTCTGCAGAGGGCAGATCTAGAGAGAATCATAAAACATCCTTGTTTCTATGGGAGTTTATTTGTTTGTTCTTAAAGCAAGTGGAGAGAGTATGGCCTGTGCCTTTATCCTCTCCATCTCAGTACAATTTCTATTCCTGCCAGAGAGGTAGAGTCCAGTGATATATATTCAATTATCTGAATCAGAGATGGGGGAAAAGCAGGAAGGAGGCAAAGGAGAAAGGAAGAAAGAAGGGATTCTCAAATTAAGGACCAGTAATTCAGAAAAGGAAAAATGTTTAAGACAATAATCACCTCAAATCCTGCAGATAGGATCACCTGATTCCAATCAGGCGATCTTTGCAACTTTCAGTTACCCAACTCCTAAGTCCAAAAAGACAGCAGATTTGGCCAATGGCCCTGGGAACCACTGACATGTTTAGAGCATAGGCAGAAAAAGGAAGGTGAGGGAAAATAATTGGAAATTGAAGAAAGAGAAAAGAACTAAATGAAGAAAGAAGTATTTATCTACCACAGGGAAGGGTCAAAGAGTTGACCATGTTTCTCTAAATTTTTTCAAGTGCCACTTTCATCTCCTCAGTATTTACCTATCCTTTTATGGGAGTAGGATTCTTTTTCTTTGGGAGGGAAGGAATGCTAAGACACTTCAACACACTGGAATTATCGATACATTTAATTGTCATAAATAACTCCCATAAGTATGGTTTCCTTTTTTTCTCCTGTAAGTTACAGACAATGGCAGTAAGGAAACAAAATTAATCACAAATGGGAAGGGCTTTATGTGTTAAAGGAAATGGCTCTGCCTGGACCAGAAAGGCTCCTGGACTTCCATTTAATATTTTGGGGTTAGCTCTTCCTCCTCCCTCCCCCACCTTCTACTGAGCTGGGGGTATTCCTTGCATAAATAGCAGCCTGTCCATGCCCTAGCAACACTTCAGCAGATCCATCCTGTGCCCTCATCCTCTGCTCCTTTTCACTGATCTGGAGACTCGGAAGTATGTCAAACATGCTGCACCCATCCACCCATTCACTGCCAGGCAAGACTCTTCCTACTCTGGTTTCAGCTTGGCATATGACCCTTATTCTCCTGGCTCTCTGCCCAATTAGCATAAGAGAGACAGCGAGGGACTGGGGGCACTGAAGCCTGAAAAAGTCTTGCCGACCTGAGGGCATTGGGGGAGGGAAAAACAGAAACCAAACTTACCGCGGGTGTAGAAGTAGTCGTAACACTGCCTGGCAAGACCGAAGTGATACCGTCTGTGCCCAGCACCACTGTGCTCTGGCTCATGTTTATCCAACCTGCAGCCTGGGCACTGTTCTTCTCCAAAGAGCCCTTGCCCGGGCTCCCACTTTCATCCCCTCCAATGCTGGCACCTCGAAGGGCCGAAATCCTGCAGTGCTGAGCATTGCCTAGGCCCGGGCCCCCAGTAGGGGGAATGGTCTGCAGGGCATGGGCCTCGATAGAATCCTGGCGGGAGGTAGCATCGAGGGGCGCCCTAGCGCTGCAAATCCCAACTTTGGTCCGCTCTGACTCGTAGCTTTTGGCTTCTTCCGAAAGGAAAGTTTGAATACCGTTGGAAGCCGATTTGGCAATCCTAGGCAGTTGGGAAGGGGCGGCAGGGGAAGGATCGGGCTCCGGACTGGTCCTTGTCCCTGAGGAGCCTTCTGGGTTTCCCGAAGCCTCCAAGCTATTTGCCAGTGGCTTGTTCATATCCTTTGCCCCCGAGTAATCCTGAGAACACAATGTCACTTTCGAGTAAAAAGAAAATCACAATACTTTTGATATGTGTATTTGTACGCAGATAAAAGAATATCCCAATAATTTTATAACTGCCTCCAAAATGTCTAGCAAAGTAATTTAGAGATTTCATATATATGCCTAAATAGACAAGTCAATATTTTTCAATTACCCCACCTCTTCAATGACTACATCTCATGAATAGGCTAATAAGCCTTCCTAGTTCAAGGGTGAATAGAGAGAAACAGAGCCCAAAGGATGGTTTTGGAAGAAGGGGGGTGGGGGGTGTAAGAGGAGTGAGAGTCGAGAGCAAATATCTCTACAGCTGCGTGCTCCCGGCCTCTTTGGGTTTCACAACACGACTGTAGGGTGCCTGCTTCCCCCATCACCAGTGTAGAAAGATTCTTTAATTTTCCGCCCCATTTCCTTTGTCATTCAACAATGCACACTCTTCTTTTTCCCGGGTATGGACAAGCTGCTGCTGCGGCTGAGGCAGCATTCTACATAGCCAATGCTTTGGCACCCGCCAAAATCCCCCCCTTCCCATATCGCCATACCGTTTGCTCCACTTCGAGCTCTCAGAAAGCCACCTAATTAACTGTCAAATAGCGAGGAAAGGATGAGCCCCACGACCAAACAAAGAGAGTATTTTTAAAAAACAGAAAAAGGGGGGGGGGAAAGCAATGAGAAAATATGTGCATTGGTTACTACATACTCGTTTTGGCATTCTTCGAAATCTGTAAAAGGTCTAAAGGAATTTGTAAAGTTTTTCGAGAAAGACTGTTTCCAACAGTCAAATCTTCCTCCAGAGTTAAAAATCTGATGATGACTTCCAAGCAAGCGGTTAATTCTCATTTATTTTCCCAATCGTCCTCTCCCCTTTCCGAATGAAAACAATCCCCTCTACAAATCCCTTTTGCTTCCTTTTTCATAGCATCTCAAACCTTAACAGCAACAAATAAACCTTATCTTTGAACAGAATCCTTCCTCTTACAAATGCACGGATCTAAAGGTTTCAATTTGTATCAATCTCAAATACCTTGTCTTGGAATCCCTTCACAGTTGCTTCTATATCCGTGGGCTACTCCGCCTTGTATACAGGAATCTAGCTGTTCAGCACCACGGACAGCGCTCACAGCCTAGCCTGTTCAAAGAGACCTCCAACCTCGAACAGACAGTGAACACCCCGGAGCTATCGGGAAACTTACAAATATAAATACTTGAGGTGCTGAGACTCTCCTCCCCCCAAGCCACCTCCCCAAAATATACCAAACGGTTTCATTTTTTTAACATTGATTTCTAAAGCAAATCTCCCCCCTTTCCTCTGAACTCTTCATCTCCAAAAGGAATAGAAACAAACACTTACCATTGTTGTCTTAAATAAGCAACAGATTGAATTGGTAGAAGACAAGGTCCTGCAGAACAAGCTGCCTATGGAATGGATTTTGCTCAGTCCAGAGCAAAGCTTTCTATATCTCTGGGAAAGATTGGGTTTGCGTCAGTGCATAGCAAGGTGCCCTTCGTTTGACATTTTCTTGATAATAAGAGTTTGATAAATCATTACCCCTTGGATTCGGATTTTAAAGGGACAACAACAGCCGAGAGTGAGCCGGCCGGTTGTCACTCAGGCGGGAGGGGGTTTGCGTGTTCAGCGTGACTCATAGGGGTCTGATTACTAAAGCGAGCCCAGCCAGAGGAGGACAGAAGTTTTCTTCCTTCTAATTAAAGGAAACATGTGAGAAACACGTCCCACTGCACCTAAAGCAAAAGAAAAGCATCACTGCAGAAAGAAGTGTTGGGACCAATTCTTTTTTTCGTTGTTAAGTCATTGTTGTCTATGTAGCTTTCCCCTTCTTCATCAAGGCCCCGACCGGTGCCTCCTCAGATCTCTAGCTTGGGAGTCAGATTCTAAAATGATACCCCCATCTTTCTCGATTAGCAGTACCTAATGCTGAGTTCTGTGTGGAGATGTTTATAAAGATATGGGTTTTATAATGCACAGAAGACCACTTCTCTATCTATGAGGTCTGCAGGCATATATAGATTCATTCACACTCAATCTTTCGATATAAGATGCGTGAATCCCTCTTATATTTACGCTCTTTATGTTAAACTTTCGTTAATATAAACAAGGAGAAGGATATTGCCCTTAATTGGGAAAATAAGCCTACCGTTCCTTTAACCGCAAGGGAAAAAGAAAGCTTTGGGGAGGGAAAGAGGAGTCATTTTCAAGCCTAAGGTGACTTTAGTTCTATTTGTAAGTGGAGGGGGAGGAAAATGCACCACTTCTCTCCTTTGATCCTTGGATTAAAAAAAAAAAAAGGGTCAGCCCCTTTCTGTGGAGAAGAGAAAGTCACAGTTAGTAGCTCTGCTGCTGCAAGATGGGGAGGGGGAAGGAGGGAAGGGGAGAAAGACGGCAGAGGGCGGGAATTAAAGACACCTCCTTCAGACAAAAAAAAAGTCTTTCCCGGGAAAGGTGCCACTGGGGGACAAGAGAAGACATAAACTGAGGTACTATTGCCTTTAGCAGCCGACCTTCCAACCTTGCCAACCTTACCCGGGAACAGGGACAGAGAAGGGGTGAAGGTGGGAGTGGGGAGGAAGAGAAGGGTTCTAAAGAGAGAGGAGAGAGTAAAAAAAAAAACCGTTGTGGTTTGTCCTCGCTCGACATCATAGGTAGTTCCCTCTCGCTCCCCTTATCCAGCCCCCATTGAGCCAACTCCTTATTTGGGGATCCAAAGCTTCTGTGTCACCTCAGGAACTACGCTACCTCGGGTCCCCCAAGTAGCAGAAGAACAATGCAGAGACCGCCACTAACCATATAGTATTGGGTATTCTGTTTGCGCCAATGGAAACTGGGGGAAGGGCAGCCAGTGGAAGTCTTCCTGCAGAAGCTGTAGAGACTGCGGCTACCACCGCTACCCCCCTCCCAACCCTGTCTCCCTCCCACCTTCCAGCTTCAGACAAGTACACGTTGAGCTGCACGCTGCTGGGACAGAAAAAAAGCACAGGTTCTTCCGAAGAAAGCGGCTACCCGCAACCTCCCCTCCCTTTTCCACCTTCGAAAGAAGGGAGCATGTAGAGAAGGTTGATTGCCTTTGTCAGTACCATGTTCTACATTGCAGGGCTAGTAAAGGGCTGCTGAGGGGAGAAAATAAGTAGTAAAGTCCACGAGCCCTTTCCACTTCAGAGGCACGCTGGGAGCCAGAGCAAGCTAGGATGCAGAGAGTGAGGGATGGGGGAGAAAAGAATCATGATTGTTTCTTAGTGCCGTTCCCCGACGGGGAAGACAGCTCCTCTGGCCACCCCGAGGTCCGTGCGGGGGCACTAGCATTTGCGGACTGAAATGGCTTTCCTTTCTTAGTAGATTAGACTCCCCTCCTGGATTTTCCTATTCTAAATCGACCCCCATTGTTGCCACCTACAAGCATTTATTTAACATCTACTGGGTGCTAGACTACCCCCAAAAGCCCGTCCATTTGTCCAGTATCAGGTATACAAAAAAAAAAAAGTTACGAAAGTCTAAAAGGCAGTTGATTTAGCTTGGCTTTCTTTGCTTGGGGCCCCAGCTAAGGTTAAGCACCTCTGTCCTAGAGGATGGATAGAAGAAGGATTCTTTCATTTTTCTTCTAAGAGGTGTGAGAAACCCAAAATGACAGAAAACCAAACTACCCCAGGGCTGCAGATTAGTTGCAAACAATAAGGTCATCAGAGCAGAAACGAAATATAAATGGGAAAGACTGAAATCAGAAGAACCACTGGATTTAGAGCTGGTAAAAATCTTGAAAATCACCTGGCTCATCCTTCTCATTATGCAAATGAGGAAACTGAACCTTCGGAGCAGTGATTTGCCCAAAGTCACACAACTAGGCCCCTCTCAGAATCTGGACTTTATTTGTCCACTTGGCCCCTAAAGCTTCGGAAAACCCAAAAGTTAGTATTAAGGTTACACAAGCAAAAGTATATATTATTCATTGGCGTAATTTGGTGGAATTGATGAGAATCAAGGTTCTGTGACTTCTGAGTCAAGTTTCCCATAGGCTACTCTGCCTCTCATAGACCACAGGCCTTTGAGTTGGTGTAATCCTCCCCGCTCCCACCCCAATACTTAAAGAAGAAAAGAGACCCCACCCAGAAGTTTTCTGAATAGTGAATCTCAGCTTAACCTTGCTTCCAAACAGCAAGGGGATCCCGATGTTCTCTTTCCAGTCCCTAGATTGCCTTTCTGTCCCGATCCCCTGCCACACTGTTTAAGACAAGTGGTCCCGACCACATAGGGGAGGCGAGAATTCGGGTTCTGTGTGCCAACCTAGTCCCCAAAACTCCGGAAAAGGAAGAGTTACACACGATTTTTTTTTTAAAAATCCCCGGTCAGGATTTTTTTTTTTTTTAATTTGATGGACATTCGGGTGGAATTGCTGAGTGGGCGCCCTGCGTCACGTCCAGCACCAGTCCTGGCTGATGTTCCTCACAGAGAAGTAAAAATAGCAACCCAATAACCTTTCTCACCCTCCTCCTTTCCCTCCTCAGAAGCTAGTCAAACACTTCGGTGACGCCAGAGTCGCCCATTAGGTCAAGGAGTCTGACGTGGTCTCTCCCCTGTCCTGTCCCTCTTCTAGTTATGCGTCCTAGAGTTTCCCCGCGTATATTCCGCACGTCAGGCTCCTAAGGAGGAGCTCAGCAGAGGAACAAGGCAGTAGGCTAAGCTACCCTGGGAGCAAAATTCGCCTCCCTCCCCTTCCCCCGCCCCAGTTCCTATCACCCCAATCCACAACTCACTGTTTCCCTGGAGCCCCATCAATCAGGCAGGAAAGAAGAGACAGAAAAAGCCAACCCGCACCAAAGATGTAAAAGGAGGCTGACAACCCTGGCTCTCTCCCCTGACTTTGTGGGGACCTGAAGGGAGAGACAGACAGACAGAGGGAGAGAGACAGACTGAGAGAAAGATAGACACAAAGATTTGTGTGTGTGTGAGATACAGAGAGACAGAGACAGAGGGGGGAGGGAAAGGGAGAGGGAGAGGTGGAGGGAGGGAGAGAGAGAGAGAAAAGAGAGACAAAGAGAGAGAGACAGAGAGAGAGAGACAGAGACAGAGAGAGAGAGACAGAGACAGAGAGAGAGAGAGAGAGAGAGAGAGAGAGAGAGAGAGAGAGAGAGAGTTGGGACATGTTCCTACAGCTTTGGTGCAGGCAGTGAACAAGCTAGTATGTATGTCATTGATTTAGGGCTATCATCATGCCAGAGAATTTGCACTTGTGTGAAATGGTATTGGAGAAAGGAGAAGGGTGTGGGGGAGGGATGAGAGACAGAGATAGAATGAATCTGTGTAGGCTATAAAAAAGAAAACATGTCTTCCTAAAGAGATTGCCCGCTCTATTGCAGCCTGTTTGGAGTGATAACCGCTTTCCAACACTGAAACAGGAGTGACTGGAAATCTGCATCCATCACTGCAGCAACCATTCCGAGTGAATTAACAAGTCACTACAGTCTTAATTACTTTGTCAAAGATGAAAAATAGTAATTGATTTTGTCCCTGATCACTTTGTTTTCTAGGTCTCCCTTCATGCTGATAAGCAAATAAATACTGGTATTTTTTTGTTTGTTTGTTTTTTTAAAACCCACGTCCAGTTGGAAATGTGGGTTAGATGGTTGGAAAATGAAGCTTTTTTAGAATCAGTGAGAGAGGCTGTGTTTGTACAGGCCCCTATATTTGAAAGAACACTTCAGGAAAACTAACACCCTGGCCTCCAGTTTGAAAAAAAAGGAAAGCTTGAGGGGGAGACATTTTAAAGCTTGTCATTGACCAAGACTGTGCTGTATTGAAAAGAAAAGAAAACAACTACTAACATCTCCAAAGAACTTTAAGATTTTTAAAGAACCTAACATGTCTTATCTCATCTGGGTGAGCGTTTGTGTCTCTAATCATGTGCATGCACACGTCAATTTTGTCTAAAGATGTATCTATCCTCTACCTTTGGAGATGATAGCTGGATCTCTCAGAGGTTTGTCAAAGTAATAAGGCAGTGTCAGAAAGATATTCACTACTTTGGATTCCAGTCTTTTTAGTGCCACCATTGCTGGTTGCTTCAGTTCAGATACATAATTTATTTCATGGTTTTTTTGAGTTGGCAAACCAAATCACTTTGTTTCATGGGCCAAATAGATTTTAAAATGGACAAATAGCTGAGATAGTACAAGTATATACACATGTGGACAAATTCCAAAAGCCTGATATTTCTTCTTCTCTCCTGGTTCAATAAAGATGGGAAGAATTTGAAATAAGAGTTTTTTGAAAATTCCCCAAATAATGCTGTTACAGGGTGGATATTACTAGGAATTTCTATATGTAATAAAGTTATAAATATAGAAAAAGGTTGAGTAAAGATGAAATCTACAATTCAGGTACTGAACTCATAAGAAAAGGAGAATTCTATCTAGAAATAGATAAGGTAATGTAATTGGATGATGTTCATTTCAAAGGTGATGTAGAAGAAGTTTTGTGGTAGAGGATGTGTCTGTTAGTGGCAATTATGAGCAGAGATTATGGCAACTACTCCCCCTAGTCTAATATATCAAGAAATACAAAAATATATATATATATATATATATATATATATATATATAGAAGAGGTTAGCTCTGGAGAGAGCAATTCTTTTTTGATGATTTCAAAAAAGAATGAGATTTCATGAGTGTTTGAAAATGGAAAGATAGAAGAAGAGATATAGTATGAAGCAGTGTTTAGTAGTAAATCAAGTATTTCAGATAATATGATGGAAGAACAGATAAAATAGAAACTGAAGAGAAAGAAGGAATGAAAAAGTAAGGAGTAGTAATAAGTGAAGGAGTTTGGATTTAAAGAAATATCAACTTTGAATCATATAAACTTGAAAGTTCTAGGACAAGGGGTATAGTAAAGAGAGAGAATAATGATATAAGTATCAAGGTTTTAATTAGAATGTGAAAATTGTGAAGGAGCTTTTCCCAATGGTGTCTTCCAGAAATATCCCACTTAGGGGGTTAGAAAAGAGTTCAGAAGGGTCAATAGTAATGACCCATCTAGAAGGCTATGTAAACAAGGAAACCTCAAATCCAAGGCAGCTCTCCACAGAGATGGTTCTCTCATCATTCCAAACCTTTCCTGAATATTCCTTGTGTGAGACCAGGGCTGAGCTGGAACTTGAGCCTGATCAGTAATTGCAGAACAGAGAGAAGTGACAATAGGACCTGTCTGTGGTGATCATATTTACCATCACCTTGGCTTCTAGTACTATTTTCATTCACTTTGCAAAAAGTATTTGGCTCCAGATGAACCCCTTCAGTTGGTTGTGAGATATGAGGGTCATTGGCAATGATGGTCAGAAAATGGTGTGGTAAAGGGACTGCAGAAGTCATCTAAATCCATCTGAACCTGGTTTGGATTTCAATATACAATAAAATCAATAAAAGGTTATTCTGTTACCATTTGAACACTTCCAAAGATCAAACACTAGACACTGCTTTCTCACAGGAGAGACCATTCTAATTTGGAAAAGCTCTAATTATTTTTTTGGTGTCCAAGGCACCCTTATCAATGATCTCCTTGTAATATATGCCTGAATCTGCATCAAAAAATGAGTAAAGTGGAAGAATACATAGGTTTTCCTGATTCCAAGTCTAGCATTCTAGCATTCCTGCCTCAAATTTTTACAACTATGTGACCCCGGGCATGATGCTTACATGCTCTTTACCTTAATTTCTTCATAAAATATGGATAATAATGATGCCTACCTCCAAAAACGATGACGATTAAATGAAACAATATATATAAAGTACTTTGCAAATCTAAAGCATGATATATGTGCTAGCTAATTATTATTAGTATTACTTTATTGGCAATAATAATCTTTTGTTGATGGCTCATTGGGATCTCTTCTTTCTTCCTCAGATGTTCATTAAAATATATAACAAAGCATGAGACACATAAAGGAAAGATCTTGAATTCATCCACAGTTAAAATATTTCCCAAAAGGATTAGCAGTGCCCAGTTAGCCATATAACTAATGGTATAATACGGTTTTCTTTTCCTTCTTCTCACTCAACCTCCCCATCTCCACCCTAATTATACCTACAATTTTATTTGTCTTTTTGGACAGTGAGGCCTTTGAAATCGTCATGATGATTGACATATCTTGAAAAAAATTCTTCTTAGAAGAAACCTTAAAAACATAATCTTTTTGAAACTAGAAGGGACCTTAGAGATCATCAATCCAACTCTTTTATTTTCCAGATGAGAAAACTAGTGTCAGAGTAATTTAGATCCCAGAGCTAGTTAATTATAAACTCAAGACTAGGGTTCTGGTCTTAATTAAAGAATAAAATAGCTTTTTCCTTAGCAAAATCGGAATTTTTAAAATCTAGGTGATATCATTGATTAATCCAAATGTTTAAAATAATGAACATCCACAATTCCCAAATCATATGACAGTTAGAATCAAACAAATCAACCTTTCCATTTACGTAGGATTCAATTAATCAGTCAGAAAAATGAGTGTAAATAATGTTGAAATGATCAGGACATGTAGCCAATTACCCTGGGGTAGAGATGAGCAATTTAAGGCCCACTCTAGTCTTTTCCCATTAAGCTTACAAGATAGCCCTACCTCCTTCCCTACACTAATTTGTGAACCACCCATGACTAAAATGAAGATCTACTTACAAATTGTTTCAGGATTTCGGGAAGTAGGATGAGGATTGAGTGTGACCATAAAGGAAGGTTCCTGTTGGCCCTTGCATCAGGATGATTCAATGAGTAATTGTCACTGGCTGCTCATTTCAATGATTTAATTATCTTGTCTGAGAGAAAGAAAGGATTATAATATACTACAGTGGAAAATTAATCTCGAGTCAGAAGATCCGGATTTGAATCTGGCCTCTTACACTGATTACTTGTGAGATCTTGGACAAGTCACTTAATTTTTCAGGATCCTGGTTTCCTCATCTGTAAAGGGAGATTATTATAGATGAGCTCAGCTGAAACTCTTGGCTCTACAGTTATGATTATATGATCTCACAGACCCAAATGAGACAGGAAAATGAATACAGAATATCTCCCAGCCTCATTAAGTAGAGCAAGTTTACTAGCAGGTAGAATAAGTGGTTACCTATATAATTTCAGGAGTTGCCTGTTTTCTAAATACAAATACACACAAAGATTCATTAGGCATAGAACCAAAAGAAGAAGGAGTCATCATTCATACCTTAATGTGAATTGTTTTATGACTGGCTTTTCCTTCAACACTCAGTTGAAATTTGTCACCTTCAGGAGTTTTAGATTAGAAAGAGCAGGAGAAGCTATGGAGACCTTGCATTGCTGACTATAGTAGATAGTGTTCCAAGCCTTGAACTTAAGAAGCTCCAAATTCAAGTTTTGTTTCTTACATATACTAGCTATATAACCACAGGGAAGTCATTTAACTCAATCCCCAGGAAAATTATCTCAACTAAAAATTACAGAGAAGTTTTTGATCTATGTCAATTTCCACACCAGGAATTTCCTATATAATGATAAAACCATAGTTCTGCTCCCCTGCTCTCACATTGTATGTAGGATGTATGTAGGAAAGGCCAGATGTAAAGAATGCTCTAGAGTTGAAGAGCCAGTTATTTACAGATTCAAAGAAGAAATTGGATTTGAGACAGACGTTTCTGAAGCTGTTATGGTCCAGATTGTTTTGAATCCTAGCTTAGTACTTTGAATCTTCCACTCACTTAACCTCCAAGCAAGAGCCAACTCAAAATTATGTCTGCATTTTAAGCCTTGACCTTAAATGTATTGATAAAAGGGCATTTTAAAAATAATTACTATGATAAACCCTAGGGATACAAATAGAAAAGTAACAACTCTTTCTATCAAAGAACTCATATTCTGAACAGGGAAACAACCTGCACTCTAGCTTTTGGGTACAAGTCAGATAGAAAAGTCCAATGGTCCAGGAAGGTAGAGGTATGGCACTATTGTTCCTGGGGCTTTTGAGTCACCCAACACTACTGCTTACATGTCTGAATTCCTGACACTTGCATCTACTTCTCAACAATCCAAGTTAAATGTGCTCTCTCGAGCTTCATTTCTGAGGAAAGAATAATAATAAAATAGGACTATAGAATTATAAGCATTTGTAAGTGCATATAAAGGTATCTTTAAGCAGAGAATAGATGGCTAACCACTCAAGAAAATTTAATTTTGTCACATCTGAATCAAGAATAGCTCCTTATACCCAGCTATGGAGATCCTGGAGTGAGGGAATGGGAGAATGGAGGAAAATTTTCATATTGCCAACTAGGTATGGAACTGATCTAATGGATGGAGCCCATTGATCTGCTTTAAAATTGTAGGCCAATGCTCAGCTAATTAGGAAACCTCCAGATTTGATAGATCTCTCTTTCCTTTTCCCCTTCCTCTCTTTGTTCCTCTTCCTGTTCCCTGTTCCCTCTCCCCTTCCCTCCCTGCCCCTTTCTCTCTCTCTCTTTCTCTCTCTCTCTCTCTCTCTCTCTCTCTCTCTCTCTCTCTCTCTCT